>QKWP01000236.1:387914-415856 GCA_003550325.1 Gigaspora rosea
TTATTAAAGATGTGGGTAGCACAGTTTTATGTTACACAAAAAACGCATAAAGGGGTTTTGGTAGCAGAGTTAAAAAAGAAAAAAGGGAAAAAAAAGAGGAAAAGGAATATAGAAAAGTTAAAGGTTTTGAGTATATCTCAGTCAGTTTTATGACTACAAGCTTGAAGTACAGCTTGTTATGATGAGGAAAGTATCCTCTTTAACTTATTCTTAGTTTGTAAAATAGGTTAAAAAGGCTGTTCTAAATGTATTTTAGAGAAAATACAATTTTAGGCCGAAGGCCCTTTACTTAATAAGTTTGAAGGTTTTTGTAATAAAATTTAAGTATTATATGTGTTTTTGGAAGTAAAACAAGTTTGTTTAAGAGTCAAAACTAGGTTTATTTAATAAATTATAAAATTATGAGAATCTTAAAATAATTAAGCTAGAAAATTTTGTGTACGGGTGATTAGCAGAGAGAGTTTTTTTTTAATTGTGCTTAATATTATTATATCATATATTTCTATTGTTATATAAAAATTAATATGACTTTTGAATTTAAAAAAAAAACAATCAACACATGATAAATAAGTGAATTTTATCACTAACAAACACTTTATAGACAACTTAGTTTATAGACAGTTAATCTATAGACAAGATTATTTTACAGACAGTTAGTTAATTCATAGACAAATTCAATTTTAGACAATTTATTTTACCAACAATATTTTTTATAAATTGCACTAACTTTAATTTAAACTTAGCATTAATGACAATAGCTAAATTAATTCATTTGTGATATGTGATATTGATGAACCAACTGTTTTGAACCAAACTTATTTGCAAATTAATTATAATAACTATAAAATAATCTTGCCTGTAATATAGTTCTTTGCAAACTAAATTGTCTGTGAATAATTGTTGGTAAGTTGATACTACTAAATAAAATATTAAAAAAAATAAAATTGAACTTATGTATTCAGATAAATTACAATAACTGCAGTTTGAATTTTAAGACAGTCTGTTGATATCAATAGAGAATAGTTCATATATTCTTACCTAATTTTATTCCCATGTAACTCAAAGTAATATGAATACCAAATCTGGTATACTTATATATGAACAGTAACAAGATTTTGCAAACATGCCATTCTAGATATTTGTAATTACTTTATATTAAGTGCAATAAAGTAGTTAGTTATATAATTTAAAAATTATATAATTATTTAACCTACTTGTCCATTGGTCCATTGAAATAATGACTACCCCAATGGAACCAATGGATCTGGTCAATGGACCTGAGGTCCATTGATACCAATGGACAAATGTGCTAACACTAATTATCATGATAGTGCCTACCAGCATTAAGCTTAATGCCGGCTGACCCTACAAAATTGGACCTGTGTAACATTACACAACAGTAGCGGCATGTAACCAAAAATTATTTTTGCATAACCAATCCACTGTGCCTTTGTGTAACATATGTGCATATATTATATTTATTTTGATTGGTCAATTTATTTGTGAATATATATATAATATTAATGGATTTTAATATAAGATCTGCAATTTGCATCTGGGACAAAAATGGCAGCCCAGATTGAAATTGCAATCTGGGCTAGCCCAATTGACAACTGGGCAGGATTGTCATCTGGGCTACAACAAATATATGAGAAAAAATAAGTAACAATTAAAGTGCGATTGTTTGGTTTAGGAATCATTGAAACTGATTAGTGCATAATCATCTTCTGGCATTATGAGGCTTCTGTTGCCGGGAAAACTACTGAAACTATAGTGGTTTGATGAAACCTTTTTTGCAAAATAAAGAAAGATGAAACCTCTAACAAAAGATAAAATATCAAATCCTTCTGTAGAAAGACAAAACCTCGAATTTGAAATAATGAAACCACACTAGGCTCTCACTAAAAACAACAAAAGTCTATGTTAATAATAAAACCTTAATGTATGTTTTCTATTAAATAAAAAATAAAATTTATCCATAAATAATCCTAGAAATTTATGTATTTAATATAAAAAAAAAATTATTATTTTTGAGGATCTTTATTTACATTTAATTCTGGGGATGTTTACCTATTTTTATGTTTAGTTTTAAAAAGCCAATTACAAAAATTATAAATAGGTAAATACATAAGCTAATGACAGCTCAAATATTTAATTGAGAAGTTGTAACTAAAGGGTACAAAATAATCAATATTTATTAATTGTAAGTGGTGGGTATTTAATAGTAAAATTTTATAGTACTTCAAATAGTTAAAGATTGTTCATTTAAAATGTCAAAAAATAAAACATATACAGTACAACTTGTGAACAAGGGCAAATATTCTCAAATTTCTACTATGGCCTCTATGCTTGAGATTGGCGGATTCCAAATCTAAAAACTGTAAGTAATAGTGTTTTAAACCTTCCTTTTTGTCTTTATATGTCTTTATACAGTATGGGAAAGCAAAAAGCATCCAATTTTTTTAGGGGGTGCCAAATTTAGGGGTACCAAATTTAGGGTATGTTATACAATTTCTGATCAAAATTGATTTATACAATATGAGCTGTGATTTGTTAATTATTTATAGTATAATAGACTACTCAATTTTTAATAATGAGTATTAACCAATAAAATCGCTTGCACATGACTAGAATTAATATGATTGGCTAATTTCTTTGTGTCAAATTCCTGTTTTACTATTAAAGTTACCAAAATTTGGTCTTTTATAACTTTTGTAAAAAAACAAGATATTAAAAATCTGTTTTACAGATTTGTAGTTTATATTATAAATAATAAAATTGTAAGAGAGATTTTTAAAATAATTATTTGTTATGAAGTTATAAATACATTAAAAAACTGCTAAAAATTGGATAATTTTTGCTGTTCTATACTGTATAAGTGTAATAACTATAATAATAAAGAATTTTTTATTTTTCATTAATAACTAGGCGCTTGAATTGTTCACAGGGAGTTAGAAAGGAGCGCATTGTATTAACAGGAGGAACCATCGATGTTACATGACTTCTCTTAAATTCGAATAATTGTGAAATTAGACTTCGGCTAAATTTAAAATCGAAGATTATCAGCTGAATTTTTGTTAATGCAGGTCAAATACATCACACCATTTTTTGGGGTGATGTGTAAGATCATGTGAGATAGTAATAGTACGAACAAAAGGAAAGAGAAAATAAACATGAAGCTAATAATGGCTTCATTGTTGCAATGATAATTGTACGACGTAATTGTATAGCATGTAAGGGATATAAATAAGAAAAGTAGAGAAAAGATATTAATTAGTACTTTATCTTTGGTAAATAAATATTAAAGCGAGTGTTTGATTGTATTCTAGTAGCCCTGGACAAAATATTCGATATAGAATGCTCTACATCGATTAATAATTACATAGGTTTATTACGGGTCAGGCTTAGTGAAGTTATACGATAAGTAGTTAAATTTGAGTAAGGTTGGTTCGACATTGTTTATGTAAACGTTAGTCACTAATAAAAATAATACCTGAAATTGGTTTATTAATCTATTATTGATGATTTCGATTTGAATTGCGATTGTATCTCTTGTTCAAGTAGATTTAGTGAGTACGATTAATTATTATATCGTTTTAACGTACGATAAATAAAATTTGAGAAAACCTCTATTGGTAGCAAAATTAGGTATCCGGATTTGAACGGTAATAACGGCTAACAAATATATGGATATTAGTATCATCGGGAAATTTATATATATAGATATTGATCGATATATAGCACTTAATCGTTTTATATCGATTATAAAATATCGTTATATATCGATTAATTGGATAAAAATCGATATATATCTATAATCGATATATCATTTTTCATATTAAATCGTTATATATCTATAAATCGATTATAATCGTAATTATTTGAAACGATATATGACGATTAACAGATCTTTAATGATTACATAGTGTTTTGACCGCGTCACAAAAATTTCAACCCGGATCACCAGATAAAAAAAAAAAAACAAAGTTCAAACTTTCTTAAGCCCATTTGATCCGTAAGCTGCTATAGATCATAAAAATATATTCCACAAAATGAGCAAAAAAACTTAAAAATAAAAAAAAAGCCATTTTGTGCGATTTTTACCCCTCTCTCCCTTTTACCCTCTCTTACTTTTACCCCTCTCTTTTTTTTACCCCTCTTTTTCTTTTATCCTTCTCACCCTTTTTTTTTTATTTTTAATATTTCGAATTTTGACTAAGGTATCAGAACTTTATATGTTGTAAATCTGATCATTAAATTGTTACGATTTACGGGATTAAGTGAGGTAAAAAAATCTATCGAGCTTTTATTATAATGGGAGTTGCACGAATCTACATAATATGGTATTATTTATTAAAAATAGATTCTGATTTTTATTTAATAAAAGGGCATAATAAAGAAGGAAAATACAGATATAAAGAAAATGATAGTGATTTTAATTTAATTTTTTCAATGTTGATATTAGATTATTGGTCATTCTTTGGTTTAATTGGGCACCTCTATTTAACGATCAATTTCATTATATATATTTTACCAATCTATTGCAATAAGAGAAAAAAATAACGGTAATTGCTTTTATTGAATCAAGTAAATATGATTATAAAAGAATGAAATTCGTAATATTAAAGAGATCGTTGTAAAAAATCACGCAAACTGACATTATGCAACGAAGTTAATCATTCATACTCTGTAATAACTGCTGGGTCAGTTTTTACATAAATCAGATCGAATGAGGTTATATCTAGTGAGTCCCAAGACGGGGCTTGACTTAGCGCGACATATGCTTGACCATATGCGAACATTTGTTCATCAATTGCTACAGAAATATTAGGTATGGTTAGTCCTTGTCTCTTATGCACTGTGAGCGCGAAGGCATTCTGAAGAGGAAATTGATATCGTTCAGCTAGTAAGCCATTCAAAAAAAAGCGTTTTGTCGTTTTTTTTATAGTTGCAATAATCATTCTTAGTGGCGTTGGAAAGACAACATTGACTGTATTTTCATCGATTAATTCAGTAAGGATTCCAATGGAACCGTTATAAAGACTATACTCAATTAGAGCATTGTCAAGGTACATAACACGAGCAGCTTTTTGCAAAATTAATTTCGTGGATAGATTTACGTGTTGGCAGAATTTACGGTCATTATCTAATGGATCACACTCTTGACCATTAATATGATCAACCGTGGTTGAAATGACAGGATCAGGGTCATTTAATTCTCAAGGGAGAGTTAGACATGCCAACTTATTTAAGGTATCAGCCATAGCACGAAATCTAACTAAGTATGTAGTTTCAATAGGGGATCGAGAAGACAGATTTTTTAATTTATTATTAATTATTTGTAAAGTATCAGCTGATAGAAGACCATCTCGAATTTCATTCAACACCTTATAAAACATGGTATCTTGATTTTGCCTACAAGGTGTTGATAAAAATATAGGATAAAATTCGGAACAAACAGGTGATTGAAATACTTGAGCACCACTTATAGGTGGTAGTTGTGCAAGATCACCAATCAATAAAACTTTGATACAACCGAATGGCAATGCATTATTGTGTAGACGAGCGAAGAGGCCACTAATAAATGATAATAAACTAGCAGATACCATAGATATCTCATCAATTATGATAGCTTCAATCTCTAAAAGAAGCTGGCGAATTTCTTGATCGTTTAGGGCTAAACACCTATGACTATTAGAAAAAGGACATATTCTAAGCTGAGAATGAATTGTTTTGCCATTGATATTTTGGGCTGCCACGCCAGTTGGTGCCATTAATAAATACTTTTTATGATGTGCTAAAAGGTGGTTTACAATTAAAGTTATTAAATACAATTTTCCTGTCCCTGCTGGGCCAGTTAGGAAAAAATAAGGATGACCACGTTCGCTTATATGTCTCCAGGTAGAAGATAGTAGATTGAATGCTATATATTGGTCAGTTGGGGTCTCTAGCAACAAATAACGAGAATTTAAACACGAGGAACACATTAAGATGGTAAGCTGATTACGTATAATAGTAGCGATGTCCTGTTGCATGTTATGTAATATCCTGTCTATTTGTTGCTGATAATTACTAGAAAACCTGAGAAATCTCGCTGATGTAGATTGGTTAATGTTATGTACTACTTGATCAAATTGTACAGGAAATTTTGATCTAAAATGTGCCCGGTAATTTGAATGTGAACGCAATAATTCACCCTCGCTTCTACAAGGTAATTGAATAAGAAGCTGTTGATAAAAAAATGCTTCACCATCTTCTACTGATAGATGTTGAAATCGTACCAAAATTTCTTTTTTTCTTTTAATTACAAATCTTTTTTGTTGATCGATCCAATAGTTAACATTAGAATTTGGTATATTGGATTGTAGTTTGTATTTCTGATGATAATGTGGATACATAATATTATCAAAAAGGGGGTCTACGGGTCTGAAAAAATACTTGTCAATGGCATCTGCCCAGTATGGATCAGAATTTTCATAGCTTAAGAAACGGAGAGGTTTTACACACTTTGATCGTATATTAGGCGGTGCAGATAGCAGATATTCGGTGGCAATGGTAGATCGACAGATGGAGTATCCAATTAAGAGAATCATTAATTCCATCGCACCAAGACGCCTGGCTATAACGTGGGATCGATAGGCGTCATGCTCGCTTATTCTAAATAGATCAGATTTTTCTGGCTTGGTAATATATTTGGTCATATATTTAGCGAATGATTTAGAAGTGACATATTGAAAATTACAGTGGCCTTGCCACAGTAATAGAGTCGGTGCATAATAAGGAACAATCCATCGATCTGCTTCTTTAGTGAGACGATAAGTATAACATAAAGATGTAGCATCAAAATAAGTATTATTAGATAGCAGTGCCGGAAACTTTTTTTTGCATTGCTCTCCAGAAAGTGGTGGACCACCACATTTATTATAAGAACACCGATGGATTTGATGAGTACAGACCAAATTATAAAGAACTGGTTCAGTTTGGGGATCTGGGAGGTCAGCACGAATAATATTACGATCTATCAGCGTCGAAATTGGTATGTCAAGATAAGCTATACCATGGGTATGTATGCTACTGCAATTTTGAAATTTGTCTCTTTCAAAATGGTGTAACCATTTACCCCACTCAGCTAAATTAGGATTTTTCTACAACATTTTTCGAATAGAACTCAATCTATGATGGTAATAAAAGTATGTATGCAAAGGACAGTTTGTCGGTAAAGTGCAACGATCATCGGTGTGCGATAGAATTTTTGACAAATGTGGGCAAAGCCCTTCAGCCATAGTCATAGTATAGAAGATTTGGGGTAGGCCAAAACTCTGAACCATTGCATTCACAGAAAGTTCACGTTGGCGAAAATACGTATCTCCAGTTCGTATAAAAGAAGGTATTGTGGTGGTTAACAATTCATTTATGATTGATCGCCCATTGTAAATGCTCCAATTAATCAAATCTGCAATTGTAGGAAGATGCTGACGATCTGTATTCCGTTGATGTAAAATACGTTGTCTGTTTTGATGGTTTCTAATCTTTTCTAGATTAATATAAGACCAATGTGGCCAATACCAGTGGAGATGAAATCGAGGGTCTGGACACAATAGCCTAAGTTTAATATACTTGGCATATGTGTCAACATGATTACGGCGATTTGTTAATTGATTAGAGATTTCACCCCAATGACCATGCCCATCTGGAAAGAGATCGGGGAAAAGGATAGCTTCCAAATTGGGATCATTATACGAAATTGGTAACTCTACATTATTAGAATCTCTTATGAAACCCGCTATAAGCCTAGAATAATGAAAATCTTCATTATGAATTTCTGGATCAAAATCATACGGCGGAACTACTAAATCAGGAGGACGTTGCATCGGTACATTATTTATTACTACATTTTCATCCTCATCGACCATCTGTGCCATAGGAAAAACATTAGAAGGATGTGTAACAGTGATAGATGAAAACATTCTATCAAATTGACCAAAGAAGTGATTATTAATTTTCAACCAGTCAGCCGCCCGCAATAAAGATGGATGAAACCAGCTATCATTACGCATAGAATCTAGGATTGCACCTAATGAACCAGAGTAAAGTTGTAGAGCTCGAATATTTTTCGACAGGCCGAAAGCACCGGTAAGATGGCAATAATGTGTAAAAAAATTTGCATTCTCTGCGCGCCCAAGAGAGCATTTTAAATGAATAAGTGAAAGCCAATGACGATGAAACATCAGAACATTTGCCAGGGCATCTGGAACTAGAGCAAGTACTGGGGCTTTATGACGTTTGGCAGGAGATATACATGAAGAGCAGGAAGCGATATAACCTTCCCTAATAGGATGTTCTATTAGTGATAGAAATGGAAAAGCTCGACAAAGGTCATATTCAGCATTTATATCATGTGGAACCCATCTTGATTGGGCGGGAAACATAAGAATTTAGCAATGTGAACAAGGAACGCATGGAAACATATATAAAATTTCCATTTGAAAACGGTGGTTGAGAGAAACTAAAGAGCGGGAAGGCTACCATGGAGGGAAAGAATTAATGTTGGATGCTGATTGAAGTTGATCTTCTGGTAAAAAAGTAGCCGAAAAAACGGGTGCTCGTGGGTGGTTCATGTTAACGTTCACACGAGCTTGATAGCCCGAAAGAATATCATTACATAAGTCGTTATAAATGTTATCTTCATCTAAATCAACAATAGATATTTGGGTTATTGGGAGAGACATTATTTATAATTGATAAAAGTTGATATCAAATGTCTTTTCAATTTAATTGATATATACGAATAAGAATATTTTTATTGACGGCAGAATAGCACATTTTGCTTTCTTTTTATAATAATAAAATTGTAGCTCTAAAGATAGCAAATAATACACATAAAATAGAACAACGGTTTTATGCAGATACGAGTCAAAATAAAGAAAAAATGAAGTAAATATTTTGATCGTCTTATCAGAATACAATCATAATAATAATATTTATAGCATTATTTTAAATAAATTTAATGAAATTCATTTTAATTTAATAAAGAAAAGAACAAAAAAAAAAAAAAAATAATAAAATAAAAAATAAAAATAAAAAAAAAAATAAAAAAAAAAATAAAAAAAAAAAAAAAAAAATTTTTAAATAATTTTAAAATTTTACTGGTTCTTCCTTTTTTGCTTTCAACGTTAACCTCCTGTTCACCTAAATATTCCAAATCATCGACTCTATCTTCTGGAGCATCTTCAACTCGAGTTCTTCTATCTTGTGTGTTATCATGAATAGGCAACTCAAGAGCATCCAAAGCTAAATCAGACAAAGTTTTTTTACCTTTTCGGCTTTGAGTTGTATTAACGCTAGTCATGTTGGAGAACAGTGAGTTCGGGTATGAATCAGATTCGACAATAACAGGGATGCAGAAGACAAACTGGTACTTTGTTTAGTAGCTCTAGTTGTTACTCTACGAGGCCTCTTTAATGTTTGCGAAGAAGCAGATACAGTATCTTTAGCAATCAGGTCGATATCAGAACGACGATCAGTAATAGTTGAGGAAGTGAATTCTTGTATGTTCTGAGTTATGTTAACATTGGCGGTCATGAAGTCTATATCCATGACTTCGAGCATGGTGAATTCAGGAGTTACGCGTTTGATAAAACCAGACACTATGAACGTCCTGCCTATTTTAATACTATTATTAACACGCAAATATGAGAATCTTGGACGTTGGTAGAGTAAAAGATTCTCATTTTCATATGAACATTTTTCGAGTTTGTGTGCGAATTATATTGATAACAACTGGCATCAAAATAAGTAGAATCTCCCAGTTCTCTAGATTTGCGACTGACTAACACAGTAAACATACAATGGGGAACACTAAGTGGGATTTCACTGAGTTCAAACTCTTGAGTGGGGTCACCAACAGCAATAACGGAGGCGTAAGACACTGTAATATACTGTTCTAAATTTTTTATCACAAATTTCCCAGCAAACATCATAATATCACCAACAGAAAATTCGGTATAAGCTTTTTGAAAAGGGTAAAAATTTTTCCAACAGATTATGTTAAAATCATCTTCATTTACTCGATACTTAGCAAGGCCTTGAGTTAAAGAACTGGAATCCTCTTTAGTAACGATTATAACAACCAAAGAACTATGGGAAGGCATCGTTAGGATTAGCGCTAGAATTTAACAATTTAGATTAGGTTGCTTTGTATATTATACAATAAAAACTGACAAAGAAAAATTCAAACGACTTTTCTCGCAGGTATATATATATTTTAACACATTACAAATAAGTTACTATACAGTTTGTTAGAAGGAATATAAAGGGTTTATCAATCGTATCAAGTATTAGTAACTATAACAATATGTCAACTTATCTTTAGTAAATAACGTACACTTTAAATGAAATTTCAAGCACAAAATAAGTATTTTTACACTATTTATTTTTACTATTTATTTTTAACTATTTACCGGTAAGCGACTATGTGAATAAGTTACGCTTCAAAAAAGAATTAAAATTTGTACGTCGAAATAATAAGGCACTTATTTTAACTGAAATCAAATGATAAATATTTAATTTGTAATCACCTAATAATAGGAAGCTTAACATCTTAGCAACAATAAAGATAGACGATATTGAAATATTTATTGATCATCTTAAAAAACAAAATAAAATATATAGTTATACGGGTAAATATACGATAGTAACAGGCAAGATGCATATATATTTATGATGTGAAAATAAATCATTATGCAACTCAATAATTTTTAAGTTCAAAATTTAACGTGAAAATGCGATAATTATGAAAAGTTTGCTTAATATATATGTCAAAACATGATAAAAATAAATACGTACAATAATCGTAAATAATTCAGGTTAAAAAATTTAAGGTTTTAATTTAGGCAGATCGATTTCAAGAAGCTGATCAATCGATTATTTACTATATTAAGAAATTATCATATGATTAAAGCGTATTACAAAACAAAAAGCAAAATATAATAAATACAACCGGAATACGACAAAAATCTTTGGGGGCACAAGAGCAGATCTATCTATCTGAGCGTTCAATACTTCTCAAGATAGTTCAGATAAGATATATAAAATTTTTGGACAAAAATCTTTCCGTTTTAGTCTAAAAGGAAATGTAGTGGGTCACGGGCAAGGTCAAAATCCAATAATAACAAATAAACATGAACAAATAAGCACACAACTAGCAATGATCAGAGTTATGCCAACCAAAAAGATAGAGAAGGGGTTAACCTGTCAAACTCCTTGCAACAAGGCTTTTTGTATTCTATGAGAAAAAAATTTAGTGATTTACAAAACACACCTATACCTTCAATAGCAGTCAATATATCATATCAGAAATTGTTTAGAAGTCAAACTAAGAATTCAGATTTGGCAGTACTTGTATTAAAAATTTTTTATTTTTTTTTTTTTACACTTTGGCAGTTTCGCCAGTACTTTATTAAGATACTAAGTATATCACTAAATTAATACACTTGTTTACTCCTAATTTGCAAGCCTAACATTGCCCGACTACCCTAAGGCGCCCAAGTGCAATAGCTTAAGATTATTCAGAAACTAAGGGCTGTGTTAAACCAGCCTAAGTGCCACACCAAAATGGCTTTCCACCAACTAATATTCTATCACCTATTGCCGACATGCACAAATTATAAGAATCTTGCTTCTGCTCTATCCTTCTTCTTTTTAATTCTTCGATATTTCTATCACTTTCATTAGTAGAGTTTTCCGCATATCTTGAATTAGGGTCCCTCTTCTGCCTCTTCCTTTTAATGATACTTCTTAAAAAAGGAGCCTTCATTCCCTGCTAGTTTCTTTTATGCGTCCGCTGGATTCCTTCTTTTTGTTTCCATTCCACTATTTTAACGCATCTTTATCTCCAGATTATTTTATGAAAAATAATCCCATGCCATAAAAGGAGAATACTGCAAGATCAATTTTACGTCATTACTTGTAAGGCCTAACTTAAATAAGTCTTCTTCAGTACACGACTTATATAAACTCTTATAAGGCCTTCTCTTCTTTCTTTTTTTTCCTGCGTACTAGCACCAAAAAGAGAATCACAAAGCTGCTGTATTGAAACTTCATTCTTTTTCACATTTTCATTTAGAAGCGCAAGTATGAATTTGGCAACTGTCACCTCAATCTTTTGCCACTGTGTCTCCTGAGCTTCATATACTGCCAAATGATCCTGCGTTTCCTTGGCATCTTTTTCATATACTTTACATGTATCATCTTTATATAGATCGGGATGCGTTATCCTAAGATTACTAAGGGTCGGGAGCTTACCGTGCAGACACTTGATCAAGAAATTGAGTTTCCTTCCTTTATACATTGAGGTACATCTCATACCACTTTGCTTTTTAATTCTTTTCCATAGACCTTCCCACGCCCAAATACGGTAGTAGTCTTTCTTTTCCAGCCAACTAGAGATGCTTAGCATTCTCCAATCTGCTGCTATCAAAGTGTCCTCAATTTCTTTAATGACCTTTCGCACTGGCATTTCAACAAGATTGTTTTGCCAGTACATATTGTACCTAATTCTTGAGCTTCGTTCTGTATTCTGTACTTCAAGAAGAAAAGCTGCTTGGCCTTTTTTCGCTAGTACATCTACTCTGTCATTCCAATAATTGTTGCTATGTCCTTTGACTTTAACTATCTCCACCTTTAAATTTTTAATTTGTTTTGTGTCAAAAATCTTGAGTAGCAAATTATAGTTCTTCTGACGTAGCCACTCTTTATTCGATTTGTGCCTTTCACAACCATTAATTCCTAGAATTGCAGCTGCACTGTCAGTATAGATTTTGACCACACTATTTTGTGGAGACAATAATAAGACTACCCAGATTGCTGCTAATTCAGTCCTTATCGAAGAAGGCCATCCTTGTATACTGAGGTTCCCTTTTGGATCATTTCCTTTCCATCTTTACTGACCTGTATCCATCCTAAACCTTGCTTACAACTCATTCCGTTTTCTGAAACTTCTTTGTGCAATGATCCGTCTGTATAAAACACTAATAACTTTTCTGCTACACTAATATTTCTATTTAACTGCTCTAGAAGCAGATTCTCACAATAATAACTAAACTTCTGTCTTTTTATCAGTTCTACTTCTATTCTATCTACGATTATTACCGCTGTTAGGCTTGCTTTAGTGATTCTATCTACTTCTTCCTTCTTAACTACTCCTTTCTCTAATGAGCTTTCAACTATATCTGTCGATATATCAAATATCCAATCACTTTCTTGTGTTTTAACACCCTGAATTGCTGTAAAAATCCCTCCTTCGGGATCCATTGCATTTGCACCTTATCTCCTCATTTGCCTGATTTGCTACTAGTCTAATTTTATTCCCTTCCTTATTGACAGACGACCCTTCTTCTACTAGCACTTCCCTTTCTTTCTTCCCAACTACTCTTTGTATATCTATTTTGCTCTCCCCATTCTTCCTTAGTACCCATTCTCTTTTCCTCTTATCTAATGAAACCTCCTTTTGCTTAATCACGGGCAACAGTTTATTCTCTTCTGGAATTCGAAATTCCTGCTTAACTTCTCTTGTAAAAGAATTTGCAAGGACCAATTCCTCAATGTTCTTAAACCATTGAGGTATTCTTTCTCTATTCGATTTGTCTTTCGACTGCATATATATAGTCATTGGAAATTGCTGACTATTGAAGCTTGGAAGCAATTTTAGCGAATGTTTTCTAAGAGTGAATTTGAAATTTATAAGCATCATGAGTTAGTAAGTATAGAATCATCTAAAAAAGATGAAATTATAAAGCAGTAGAAGTCAGAAGACTTACTATTAATGAATTAATGGAAAGAACACAAAACAAGTGCTAAAGTGTCAAGAAAAATGATGAAGAAAAGAAAAAAATGAATTTATACAAAACTGAAGGTTTGCCTAGGCCTGTTTTAAAACAATAAAAAAAAATTAAAATGCTTCAAATATTATAAAGAGAAGCCAATTATTTTTGTTTTGAATTGTTTGTATCTACCAACTGTCTAAATTCAGTCGATTAAAAACATGATTAATTTGTATAATTTCTTTGTTTGGTCAATTTTTATTATCATCATTGTAAAATTGGAATTATCAAGAGGCTTTAAATATTATATAAAATCTGTTCAATTACCTAAATTTAAAGATAAGAAGAGGTTAAAAAGTAGTAATGTTGACTATAATAAATCCAAGAATCTACAGGTAATAAAAATGAAGACTGATTTTTCAATATAGTAGTATTAGAAACCTTTGTTAATAAATTTTTATCTTTACAACAATTGAGAACTTTTTTAATATTTTTTTTGTATATCAAAAATATTGATTATATAATTATAATGATATGTGAACAAAGAATAATTTTAGCTAATTAGTGTATCAAAATCTTTATAAAAATTAATTTTTGTATCTTTACTTTGGGTTCAATGGGTTTTGATTTTTTAATAATGATTTGTTATCTGATGAAGATGTCTCTGGATAGTTAGTAAATAAGCACAAATAACATCAGCAAATCATGTAATAGCATCTGCTTTTAACAGTCTCTATATTTGGTAGGATCGGAGACTGTATTTGTATGTAACAATTAGTAACTATTTTGAAAGTTTATAAAAAATGCATATGTGTTTTTCAATCACTTATTCTAAATACCAAAAAAAAACTAATTAAAATAATTCAATTTATTTTTAAATAATTTTTTTTTGGCTTTCACACATTTATCACATATCAACCAGGATTTAGTTTTATTCAAATGAAAATAAATAATATTGGCATATACAAGCAAAATATATATGAGATTTCTAAAAAAAATTTATAATTACACTCATATCAATAAATTCAGTTTGGTCAATAAAGTTAATCAAATTCGAATAAAGATTCTGTCTATTATGAGAATTATGATAATATAGATACTATTAATTTATAAAGATTATCTTTTCAACAAGTTATTGAAAAATGTATACCTTTTTTTTAATTAGCTACTTTAATTGCAAAAAATCTTTTTATTAAAATGATTTGATTTTATTAAAATAAAATTTTTGGCTATTGCATGCACTTATTAAATTTTAATTAAGATTTTGTTTATTGCAAAAGTATATATGGGCTCTCAAAAGTAGAAACCAGGCAATTTGGCAGATCACGGGTTTTGAGAAAATCAGCAAAAACTATTTTGTTACACAAGATCAAACCAATCTAAAAATAGTATATTCATGATTAACAAAACCTGTTTAAACAGGATTATTAGATCTATAGACCTGTAAATTGCTTCAAAATCTCAGTAAATCTATTTTTAGATTATAGCGTCAAAAGCTTTTAACCGTTGTATCACAAAAATTTATTAAGTGATCAAAGTTTCATTATTAAGTAAAAAGTTTTGTTATTAAATTTTACACCTGATTAATCAAACAGGTTAATTTTCAAAAAATTGTCAAATTGCCTAGTTTCTACTTTTGAGGGCACATATAATATGCATATATGAGTATAATAAAAAAATTTAGAAAAAAACTTATAATTATACTAGCATAAATAAATCTGTTGTGAACCAATAAAATTAATTGGATTCTTATAAAGAATTTAGACATTATTTTAGTTTAGCAATGATTTAGCTTTTCTTCTTTATTTGAGAATTTTATAATACCAAAAAAAAAAACAAAAATAGCATACATAAATCAAATATATTTTATTGCTATATCTCAATTATTAAACTCTCTTGAACTAACTCTATAAATCAACTTTCTACCTGATAAGGTTAAGCAATTACCTTCTGTTTTAGTAATAAGTTATTTATATAATATTTTATTAGTGCAATTTAGTATCATAAATTCATTATCTTTTTAATTATTTGTAATTATTAATTTTTTTTTACATACAGTGCGCGAATCCTTAAATCAACATATAAAATACATAATCTTTAAAAGCTTATAAATAAAAAAACTAAAATACAGTCATCCCTCTCTATAATCACCAAGTCCGTCGCACTCTATTTTAGTGATTGTAAAGAGGTGTGACTATAAATAAAATACCTCATTATTGTTATGTGATCAAAGGCCAATAAGTAATATATTTGTGCATATTTAAAATACTATTAAAAAAATCTAGTGGCCCAATTTGGATAAAACAACTTTCAGAGTATTTGACTCAATGAGACGATTCTGAAGAGTCTAAAATCATCTAAATTTAATTACAAATGCTAAGATTATTAAGGATTTTTTACTCAGATGTTTAAATTTAATCAATTCTTAAACATGTAAAGTGATACAAATCCTTAATAATCTCAGGAGTATGTGATTTGATTTTGATAATTTTGGGCTCATTAGAATCGTCTTATTGAGACAAACATTTTGGCAGTTGTTTTATTTAAATCGGATCATTGGATCAAAATTTATTTGCTGTCAACCTTTAAGAAAGCTTTAACAGATAATTTTAAATATACATGAATATGAAAATTGCCCAATCAGATTTTATAATCCGTATTTAGTTAAAAATTAGTGACTATAATGAGGTTTTTTTATTAATAAAAATATTAAAAAGTTAAATTTTCATAGTGATAGTGATTATAAGCGATTTGTCACTATAATGAGTTTTTTTACTATGTTTGAGTCCATTGCACAAAATTGGGTGCTTAAATAGAAGTGTGACTATATGGGGGTGTAACTATAGAGAGGTCTGACTATAGTTATAAATCAAACTCTTTATAGAATAATAAAATCAAACCTAAAGAACAAAGTTATGAAGCTAATTTTTTAAATTACTTAGTATTTAATAGAGTTATTTCTTGTTAAAGTTAATCTAATTTATTAATTAAATTAAAAATTTGGTCACTTTAAGGGTAGGGTGAATGTAGATCAATTTTTATATGATCTAGTAGTACTATAAGATTTTATCTAGAAATTAAACACATGCCCCTGATAAAACTTTTTAGAAATATGACCAATTTTAACAAAAATTTGGTATCATATAGAATGAGCTCTTATTTTCATAAATATGAAATTCTAAAACTCATAATATTTGAAAAAATCCACCTTAATATATTGATAAAAAAACTTAGATAGGCATAAATTTATTTAGGTAGCACAAAAAATTGCTAATTCTAAATGGTCAGATCACGTTGTTTACAATCCTAATTGGTCAATCACATGATTTAATATGATTACAACATGATTACTATTAAAAATGATTTATGTTCACCCTATTTTAGGGTTCGGATCAAATCAAACTTTAGGTCAAATTTGGGTTTAATTTGATTTGAAATCAAACTCAAACTCAAACTATGATTAAAAAAAATATTTAAGTTTGATTTGAAGCAAACTTTTTAGTTAAATTTGAGTTTGGTTTGAATTTGAGTTTGAAGTTAGAAACTAGTTTGAGTTTGAATAATATAAATATATTTTTATATTTCAATTGATAATCTGCCTGTCAACTGAAAAGTAATCCTATAGCGACTAGATGCGGCGTGTCTCTATTTACAATTTTTTTTCTTACTAAGTTAACGATACATGTCTACTAATTAAAAGTTGTAAAGCTTATCTAGACGCATCTAATGGTGGTTAGATTATCAAAATCGGCCTAGTGGATGGCAAGATATCGTTGAAAAATGATTGGGTGACTATGGTGCGCCAAGTCACTTCTCATCAAATTCTGATTGCATTTTTAAAACCTTATAACCATAAAATCCAAAGATCTATTTAATAAATAACCGATAAAAATAAATTTTTATCTTTAGCTCTAAAAAACTTATCAGTTAAAATTTTTTAAAAAGTCCAAATATCAAAATTATATGACATTAAAATTTAAAAAATTTATACAATTTATTATGTAAGCTATAAAATTGGTGCCTTGTAGTGCTCCTAGGTCTGGTCCAGGTCCGGTCCAGGATCAGACCAGACTCAGACTCTAAATTTTACTAATTTCAGACTTCAGACCAGACTCAGACTCAACTATGAGTCCGGTCCGGGTCTGGTCCGAAGTCTGAAAACTGGTTTGAGTCCGAATATATTTATATATATTTTTTGGTGCTAAACAAGTTTACTTAGTGCATTTTGTTAGAATAAATAAGTAAAATTTTATGAATCATAAGATTTTATAGAATTTTCAATAAAATTCTATAAAATCTTATAATTCACAAATATTTATTAATTAATTCTAACAAAATGCACTAAGTAAACTTGTTCAACACCCAAACATGCATCAAAACGGCTGTTTTGTTTTTATTTTACTTGTAATTTAGAGATTTGATGCACAATTTGGATTTTTGATCAAAAAAGACAAATTTTAACATTTTATCTCCAAATTTCAAGTAAAATAAAAACAACCCTGCTGATTTAATGTATTTTTAGGTGCTGAACAAGTTTACTTAGTGTATTAAGTTAGAAATAATTAGTAAAATTTTGTGAATCATAAGATTTTATAGAATTTTATTAGTAAAATTCTATAAATTCTTAAAATTCACAAATTTTTATTAATTAATTCTAACAAAATGCAATAAGTAAACTTGTTCAGCACCTAAAAATACATTAAATCGGCAGGGTTGTTTTTATTTTACTTGAAATTTGGAGAAAAGATGCATAATTTTGGATTTTTGATCAAAAAAGTCAAATTTAAGCATCTTTTCTCCAAATTTCAAGTAAAATAAAAATAAAACAGCCGTTTTAATGCATTTTTAGGTGCTGAACAAGTTTACTTAGTGCATTTTGTTAGAATAAATTAGTAAAATTTTGTGAATCATAAGATTTTATAGAATTTTATTAATAAAATTCTATAAAATCTTATAATTTGCCAATTTTTACTAATTAATTCCAACAAAATGCACTAAGTAAACTTGTTCAGCACCTAAAAATACATTAAATCGGCAGGGTTGTTTTTATTTTACTTGAAATTTGGAGATAAGATGTTAAAATTTGTCTTTTTTGATCAAAAATCCAAAATTGTGCATCAAATCTCTAAATTACAAGTAAAATAAAAACAAAACAGCCGTTTTAATGCATGTTTAGGTGCTGAACAAATTTACTTAGTGCATTTTTTAGTATTAATTAATAAATATTTGTGAATTATAAGATTTTATAAAATTTTATTAATAAAATTCTATAAAATCTTATGATTCATAAAATTTTACTAATTTATTCTAACAAAATGCACTAAGTAAACTTGTTCAGCGCCAAAAAATACATATAAATATATTCAGACTCAGACCAGTCTGCAGACTTCGGACCAGACCCAGACTAGACTCAGACTTGACTAAAAAGTCTGAATATAAAAGTCTGAGTCCAGTCCGAAAATCAGACCAGACTCAGACTTGACTAAAGTCTGGTTCGAGTCCAGTCTGTAGGAGCACTAGCACCTTGTTGTTACATATAATTTATATCAAAATTGGTGTCACATATATTCGATCTACATAAAATTGGCGTGAAACTAATAATCAACAAAAGTCGCTACATAGTAAAGTCTAAATTTTACTAAGCAAATCGAAAAAGTTTATTAAGTAACCTTATTCAGCAGATCAAAATACACTCACTACAAAATTTTTATAAGCATTGGAGAATTTTTTTACTAATTGACTTTTGATTTTTATGTTCGACGGAAAAATTAAAATTTTTTAAAAAAATATATTCGCCCCACAATTGACAAAAGTTGCTACATAGTAAAGTCTAAATTTTACTAAGCAAATCGAAAAAATCAATTAGCTAAGCTTATTCAGTAGATCAAAATACACTTACCATAAAATTTTCAGAAGTATTAGAGAATATTTTATTAATTGACTTTTAATTTTTACGTTTGGCAGAAATATTAAAGTTTTTTAAAAAAATATATTCGCCCCACAATTGACAAAAGTTGCTACATAGTAAAGTCTAAATTTTACTAAGCAGATCGATTAAAATCAATTAAGTAACCTTATTCAGCAGATCAAAATACACTTACCACAAAATTTTCATAAGTATTGGAGAAATTTTAATTAATTGACTTTTGATTTTTACGTTCGACCGAAAAATAAAATTTTTTAAAAAAATATATTTGACAAACACTTCAATATCATTGGCTATTTAGACTATATATATATATATAGGACGTGATAGATGCGGACCCCCTATAGGAAATTATGTGATTTACTGCACTTCCCTAATTTATAAAAATTATTCACATTAGGGCAGTGTTATTAATCACCTGATTATTTTTTATCAGAGGCCTACCCCCCTCCCTCTTCCTCAATATATAAATAGTCAGGTTCTTATATATAATTTCAACTTTTTTTACCCCCTCCCCCCTAAAAAATCACCTGATTTTTGTTACTCCTCTTACATGACCCATAGTATTTGGGCTATGATGGCAGATAATTTAGGCTGAGTTACAAATTTTATATATAGCCAAATTTAAATTTGGTGCATCTTGGATATATCTAGCCAAATTGGCATACCTTGAATATATCTAGCCAAATTTGGCACATTTGATGAGAAGTAACTTGGCACACCATATATAAAAATTCGTGACAGAGATTATATATGAAAATCATTATAGGCAAAATGTAGCGTGCTTCCATCTAAAACTTTTTTCTTACTAAGTTAACATAAATGCCTACTAATTAAAAGTTGTAGAGCTCGTTGGGACGCATCTAACGGTGGTTAGATCATCCAAATCGGCCCAATGGATGGCAAGTTATTGCTGAAAAACGATTGGCGGACTATATAAACTCTCTATGTTTATACATGAGATTTTATATAGTTGACCAACCAATTTGGATGATCTAACCACCATTAGATGCGTCTCGATGAGCTCTACAACTTTTAATTAGTGGGCATATATCATTAACTTAGTAAGAAAAAATAAAAAAAAGTTTTATATAGAACACGCCACATTTCACATATAGTGATTTTCATATGTAATCTCTGTTACAGATTTTTATTTAGTCAGCCAATCATTTTTTCGACAATATCTTGCCATCCACTGGGCAAATTTGGATGATCTAACCACCTTTAGATGTGTCTTGACAAGCTCTACAACTTTCAATTAGTTGACAAATACCATTAACTTAGTAAAAAAAAAAAGTTTAAATGGAGGCACGCTACATTTCGCCTATAATCACTCTCCAGTTGACAGGTGGATTATCAATTAAGTAACTTGTTTAAAATATAAAAATACATAATGTTATTCAAACACAAACTAGTTTGCAAACTTCAAATCAAACTCAAATCAAACTTAGTATAGTATTTGGGTTTGGTTTGAATTTGATTATTTTTTATTTGAATTTGGGTTTGATCTCAAATTTTATAAAATTTATAATTTGAGTTTGGTTTGATTTGGGGTTTGATCAAACTTAAATCAAACTCGGATCAAACTTCGGAACCCTACCCTACCCTTAATTTTGCCCTGAACTACTAATAATATTCTTAATTCTGCCCAAAATTATTAAATAAAAATATACTATAGTTAAATTTAATATTATAAAAATTCTAATTCCTCTCTCTTTTTCTTTTTTTTCTTTTTCTTTTTCTTTTTTTTTCTCTTTCTTTCTTTTCTCTCTTTCTCTTTCTCTCTCTTTCTCTTTTTCTCTCTCTTTCTTTCTCTCTCTCTCTTTCTCTCTGTTTCTCTCTCTTTTTTCTTTTTCTCTCTCTTACTTTCTCTTATATATATTTCTAATTTAATATATATTTATATTAACCAATCATATTAAGTTATTTTGTGCAACATAGTACCAAATTGGCTGCTTTATTTATGACTTGTTGATTTAAAGGTTCGTGCACTGTACAACCATCATTTGACAAGCAAAAAAATTTAAGTGTGTTTAAACTAGTACAATGCAATGCTCTGCTCTTGATCAAGTGCTAAAAAAAGAGATATTGATATCAACTACAATTGGTAGTTGAAATTGTGAACCCAAAAACTACTAAAAAATGGGAACGTTAAAGCAAAAAAATTTAATCTATACCCCAGATAGGGTTTTATCCTGTATCTATCATGTGACTATATTTATAAATTAAACTGATCAATACAAAAAATTGCATGTTTTGTTTATTATTATCTTTGTGGTGCTCTTATTGCTTTATCATCATTGTGTGGTATTTTTTATGTACTTTTATTGTAGTTCTTGTAGTGTTTTTGTGGCTCTTTTGATAGTATTTTTATCATTGTTTGGAGTGCTTTTGGTTGTTATTTGGTAGTGCCTTTGGTTATCATTTGGTGCCTTTGGCTATCATTTAGTAGTGCTTTTGGTTGTGTCTTTGGTTGTTGTTTGGTAGTTTAGTATTGCTTTGGGTTGTAGTTTGTTGGTGCTTTTGGTCATAGTTTGGTGAAGGCTTTTGGTCATCATTTGTTAGCACTTTTCATTATTATTTGTTGGTACTTAGATTATCATTGGGTAATACTTTTAATCATCATTTGGTAGTACTTTTGGTAATCATTTGGTAGTGCTTTACATTGTTTGGTAGTGCTTTTGGTCATAGATTGGTGGTTCACTAATCATCATTTGTTGGTGTTCTTGGTCATGATTTGGTGGTACTTTTGTTGTTGCATAGTAGTGTTTTTAATTGTTGTTTGTAGTCTTTTAGTTATTTGTTTTGTTATGCTTTGTTATGATTTTTTATCTTTATTTTTTTTTGTATTTTGCTAACTTGCACCCTAGATGATATTATCTAGTTCAGAAATCAGAGTTAAATTGGATCAGAAGACTAGTCAGACAACAGGTCAGAAGAATAGCATTTAAATACTAGTCAAAAACTTCATAGAGCACGTGAACTAATTATTATGGGCTTTTCTGATATAGGTACATACAGCACAGTTTAATATAGTTAATACTAAATATGTAATTAAAAAGACATCTGTTATCCTTTGCTTCGCAAAAGATAGTTTATGCTTTCACTACAGCTATCTCCTCTGCTACAGCATTTTTATTTTACTAAAGTATAAAAAAAAGACTTTTAATCACTTTACTCTAACCCTAATCCTAAACAGAGATTTAAACTGCAAAATTGCATTATTCTGTAATTTTGTATAGCTCAAACCAATAGCAAGTCTTGCTTTAAAATGGTTGCTTTTTCAAAAATCACATATTTCTCTAGAAAAATCACTTTTCATGCTATAACAAAAAATTTCTTAAGCAATTGTCTTATATATCTTGCTAATCTCAAGCCCTATAGGACCCTTAATCTAAATGAAGTTGAAATTTTTTGGGCATAGTTACGCTAACCCTAATTTAAAGTTTTTTAGGCATAATTTTATGATAGTAAAATTTTGATGATGATCCTGGGTAAGACACTTCGGATATTCTTATGGAAAAAAGAAATTATCAGTTAGTAATAGTTAAATAAGAAGTGAAACAGCATATTTTTATACTTAGCTTGTTTAAATTATTTCTGTAAAAACAGTGATGCAAAATGCATATGAAATAAAATAATTCAAATGATATATAAACAAGGATGTAATTATAAAGTCATGATCAAATGATTATTTGCATGATGTAATAATTGTAGTTAAAAATGTCAATATATAAGCAAAAGTGAAATAAAGAAGATCAGTTAATTACTCTTTCACTCTCAATAGAATGCTCTCAATAGAAATAAAACTTGAATAAATATTTTAAATACACTTGCCTTGTTAATATTGTTTGTGACGATTAACTTGCGATACTATTGTACTGTATCGTTCTGTTTACAATATGGAAGATGACGATTGCAGTGATTCAATCAAATCATTGTGTTTTTAATATTCTTGTAAATATGGTATAGAATGTTTTGGCTACCATTTAGAAGCAGATGAAGTCTCATATAAAGATATGTAGATACTGAATGAAGCTATTAAAAATCAAAAATATTAATAATTAATTCAGTAGGTATTAGAATAGTAATGAAGCTCAAAAAGAAGAACCAACTTATAATGAGGACTTGATTTATCATGATTATAATGATAACAACAATAATAACAATAAAGACAATGATGACAATGATATTGATAATGATGATAATGCCAATAACGATAATAGTAAACAAAGAAAAAATTAGTATTAAATACAAATACAAATTTAATACATGGGATCTAGCTAATAAATTTCTTGATGACTATACAAATCAAGAAGGCTTCAGTATATGCAAGAAAAAGTGTACATTAGATCCAAAAGATAGAATTATTATAAGATATCAAATGTGTTTATTGTACTCTCAAAATATTATTATTTTTTATCTAATATGGTTTTATTGTATTTAGTGCTCCTATGGACCGGACTTGAACCAAACTTTAGTTAAGTCTGAGTCTGGTCTAATTTTCGAACCAGACTCAGACTTTTATATCCAGACTTTTTGGTTAGGTCTGAGTTCGGTCCGGGTCTGGTGCAGACTAGTCTGAGTCTGAAAATATTTATATGTTTCAACAATTTCTGTTGCAGTAGGTTATTTATCAAAATCTTTATCCATATGTTTTATAGCTAATTTAATATAAAAATTTTGTCCCAAACATTTAGGTCTTATCAAATTAAATTTTATCAAATACTCTTTATCTATTCAAAATTTCTGTCATGATAACTCCAAGACTGTAAATATCTCATGCTTCAGTATATAGTTAATCTTCCAAAACCTCAGGCACTATATACGGCAGAATTTCACATATTTTCACTTCCTTTACTCTTTTAGAAAGTTCAAGATCTGCAACATATATATTTTGCAAATGATCTTGCAAAATGTTTCTGTTGTGTAAATTTCTGTGAACAAGTTTTGTGAATGAATCGATTCAAGATCAAAGCTATTCAGTACAAAATATTTAATTTTTTCTTCTATTCAAATTTTGTTATGAATATTCTATTACAAACTTCATAACAATAATATAATTACCGTGATTATTTCATAACACTTCTAAACAGTTCAGAAATGAAGGATCTCATAACTAATTTCACAGTAATTTTTTAATTTCTGGACAAATTTTTGTACATTTTTATTTGAACCATGAATCACTTTAAGTGCAAAATTTCACCACGTGCTATTAATTTTATTGAACCAATGTGCTCAATATACAGTTGCAAATCTCCTTTTTTTCTTTTTCCTCTATAATTCTTAGTTCATTATAATCTCAATTTGAGACAATTTAAATCTCTTATCGTCTAATATTCTTTTAACTTCAAAATTGATATGATCCGGTAATTAATTAGTTTTAAGACTTCTATATTTTGTGAACCAATAATTTGCTTTCTAAAAAGCAAAAAAACTTTGTATAAAGAAGCTTATAAACTAATAAATGCACACAAGATATTAAAAATATTTATTTCAAGCATTCAGAGAATAGATAGATAGGTACGCGTAAAGTAGATAAATGTAATATTTATTATTAATAAACCCAAATTCATTAATTAATCTACAAGATATAAATCAAAACTTTTAATTTATAGTTGGTACACTACAAGAACCAAATAAATTTAAAACAATGTTATTCTAACTGTTTTAACCCAAGAATACTAATTTAACAATGAACTCAACCCTATGTACTAGATATACTAAACATTTAGATCTACACAAACAACCTATATACACCAGATCTAGCAAACTAATTTCTATAAAACCTAACATACAAGACATAAAAGTATTAAGATGTATTAATAAATTAAGTAGCAATAAAAAGTTCTTTATAATGTAAAATTTACATTTTGTTTGTCCTTTTTAGTCTTTTCTAGTTGGCTATTTTAGGCATTTAATGCTAATATTTAGTTGCTATTGTAATTAATCAAATACAGAAATAAGTTAGCTAATAAACACGTACTATAGCTTATAAAAAAATTTTTTTAAATGAAAAAAAAAGCTTTTCCTATAATCTACTCTGAATCGTATCTAGTAATATATTTGCTTTTAAGCAAAGTGATATTAGTTAAAGTGATCATAGTAATTTTTTTTATTAGTGAACTATTACAATCTCAAAAAGTATTATCTGGGTAATTGATTTACATTAGCCAATCAAATGAACATTTAAACTATTAATTAAATCTGTTCACATGATAAGCTAAGCCACAAAAAACCTACCAGACTGGACTTGAACTAGTTTGCAAACTTTGGACCGGACCTGAATCTGGTCTGAAGTTCGAAACTAGTAAAATTTAAAGTCTGAATCTGGTTTGAATCCATACCGTACCTGGACCAGACTGAACTCGAACCAGACCTAGGAGTACTAATTCAGACTCAGACCAGTCTGCAAACTTCAGACCAGACCTGGACCAGAATCATAGTTGAGTTTGAGTCTGGTCTGAAGTCTAAAATTAGTAAAATTTAGAGTCTGAGTTTGGTCTGACTCTGGACTGAACCCGGACTAGACCAGACCCGAACTGGACCTAGAAGCACTAAATATATTCTTATAATTTTATTATTTAATATGCTTATAATATTATTATTTTATTATTTAATATGGGTTTATTGAAATATACATAGATAGGCCAGGTATGAGTTTGCTTATTTTTGAGGTTTTTTATGCATATCTTTTCTATTTATAGTAATTTTTTGTTTATTTTTGAAGTTTTTTCTACAGATCTTTCCTTTTTTAGTAACCCTATAATTAACCTGACCTATCTATGTATATTTTAGGGTCCTATTTATTGTACCTTCATAATATTATTATTTATTACTTAAAATAGATTTATTATACTCTTATAATATTATTATTTTATTATTCAATATAGGTTTATTGTACCCTCATAATATTATTATTTATTTATTACTTAATTGATAATCCGCCTGTCAACTGGAGAATGGCGAAATGTGGCGTGCTTCCATCTTAAAGTTTTTTTCTTACTAAGTTAACAATACATGTCCACTAATTAAAAGTTGTAGAGCTCGTCGAGATGCATCTAACAGTAGTTAGATCATCCAAATTGGCCTAGTAGATAGCGAGTTATCATCAAAAAATGATTGGCCCACTATACAAAAATCTGTAACAGAAATTACATATAAAATCACTATAGGCGAAATGTGGCGTGCTTCCAACTAAAACGTTTTTTTACTAAGTTAATGACACATATCCACTAATTGAAATCTAACCACCATAGATGCGTCTCGACGAGCTCTACAACTTTTAATTAGTGGACATGTATCATTAACTTAGCAAGAAAAAACTTTTAAATAGAAGTACACCACATTTTGTCATTCTCCAGTTGATAGGCAGATTATCAATTAATATAGATTTATTATACTATTAAAATATTATTATTTTATTACATAATATGAGTTTATTGTACCCTCATAATATTATTTTTTATTACTTAGGCCATACAAACTTATACTATTGGTTTTCATATCACCAAGTAACCTTTCGTAACCCGGCGACCTGGATTTTAATTTTTTTTAAAAAAAAATTTTTTAATAAAAAAATTTTATTTATGTAATTGATTAATAATCTTTACTATATTAAAAATTCGCTCTGTTCGCATAATTATGAATGGAGAATTTCTATTGGCTAATATATTAAAAAATTAAAATTTCAAAACCCCACCTCTTGACCCGGCTGGGTTATGAAAACAATAGTATAAGTTTGTGTGGCCTTAATATGGATTTATTATACTCTTATAATATTATTATTTTATTATTTAATATAGGTATATTGTACCCTTAGAATATTTTTTTATTAAACATCTACAATTTTGGCATGTCTTTGTTGCCTATTTTGCTTATTTGTTTGTCTATTTTGTGTTATCTTCTTTACTATTTCTTGCCATTTGTGTCACGTTTGTACATGAGATAGGCAATAGAAATTTCCTCTTAATCTATAAATGGAAATTTTTTCTTCTGCCATTTTTATATATACTTTAGATACTGCTTCTAGATACTGCTTCTAGATACTGCTTCTAGATACTGCTTCTAGATACTGCTTCTAGATACTAGATGCTGAGTTTCGTTAATTAAGCACCGAAAATGCCGAATTGTGATGTATTTATCATTTTTTATGTTTGTTTTATTTTATGATTATATGACTATTTTTAGATCTTT
>QKWP01000237.1:0-15955 GCA_003550325.1 Gigaspora rosea
CGTGTATATTTACGTGCAGGTTTGTGTGGTCACGTATTCAAACTTTTCCGTGTATTTCAGTATTATTCCGTGCTGTAATTTCTCATAGGGCTATTCCCACGTTACTATGTTTGGTAACACGAATTTTAAATTGTCACATACCGGTAATAACAAATTAATTTGATTGGTAAGATTTGATGTACAAAATTCGGGAAATCATTCGAAAATATCACCCAAATGAGTCAAATTAGCCCATATGTATTAACTGGTTAATCGATTAATTATGTGTTGTTTTTACATAAATTGGTTTTAATAAAATTTTTATCAGATTTATATTCGGTATCATTATTAACATTATTAAACGAGATTATCTAAATAATTAATCGATTACATTTTTTGTACATTAAATTTAGTTTTTATTGAAAAACATATTCACCTAGTAAATTAGTTTGAAAAATGTTATTTAAAATTTTGATTTAAAGCTATATCTCATAAATTTTAATTAGCTGCTTAGTTATTTAATGACTTTATATGTAAAAAAATAAACCTCAAACTAACCCTCTAATTACAGTATATAATTGATTAAATTAGAGTTCATCAACATCCATTATGCTTTGATTTAAATGAATATGATAAAGTTATACTTACGAACTATTAATTGAAACGATTAGAATGTTGACAAGACTTTTTATTTATAAATGTTTAAAGTAAACATCTTACCACCTAAAAAAAATTTATTTATTAGAATGATTATTTATTTACAATAATTTTATAAATAAATCTTATATACTTACTTTCTAAAAATTCATTAACATGATTTATTATGTAAATTCAATTATTATGAATTATTTAATCCTTATACTTACAATCTAAACATTCAAATATAGATATGCGATATTAATTAAAGGATTATAATTTATTATGAATTTTGCTACGCGTATAATACTCACAGGCTAATAATCAGAATATGCATATGGTTTAATTAGAGATATGTGATTAATAATAGCGTTTTTAAGGCTCACACTTGCCGTCTAAAAAATTAATACATGCGATAATATGTTGTAATTAGAAAAGTATTAAAAGTTTTACAATAAAAAAAAACCCTTGATACTCACTCGCTAATAGTTTTGTATATATTCAATTAGTTTATAAAGTGTAATTAAGTGATGAAGACGAAATTTTTTCTACTTACAAGCTAATAGTTAGGTATAAATTAATTAGAAAGTATATATTATATAATAAATAAGATAAAATTTTATTACACTTACTCCCAGAAAATTTAAACGCGCATCATTATTATACCATTTATTATGTGAAATTTGTTAGATAAAGATTTTATTTTTAATAATTATCATAAATAATTATTTACCAACTAAAATTTAACGTGGATATAATTAATTAATAATGTGCATGTCATATCATACATTTCCACTTTCAATACGACAATAGGCATGGTAAATTTACTCACGCTCTGCTAATTAGAATATGGCGAAAATTTATAAGTCATTATTATCTGTACTAAGACATAAGCGTATATGAATTGATATTTACCCACTAAAAATATACATAATATCGTAGCATATTAAAGATGCGTAATCAGAAATATTATTTATATGTATGAAAATATAAATTGAATATTTACCATCTTTGAAATGTAACATAATTTATTAGTAAAGAACAATAAATAATAATAAATAATGTTAAGTAATGTCACGTAGTCACTCGGACTATCGTGTCTTTGTGGGGTTTTGCTACTGACTTTACTCGCTTGGCAGTACGATGACTGACGTATCGTTCAGGTACTACAATCAATAAGATACACACAGATAAGTTTATTCACTAAGAGATATGCGATTATTAACACAAAGTTATTTTTATTATCAGAAGAGAAGCTCTACGATCTTTTATTATTTCGCTTCACTTATATACATTATTTGACTCTCATTATTTACATCATAAATCGGTCATACGACTTTGACTCTTATATCAATACATATTTCTTTACTATACTCATCATTAGACTAATTTAATGAATCATGATTACCCGATCATAACATTCGATCACATGCGTACCCGATCACTGATCACAGGGTACCGAAAACTACGTGACAAGTATGAATTGAATACTCACTGCCTAAAAAAGTCAACGAATTCAATAACTATATATTATTTGATGTCATAAAGTTCTGTGTTGGCGATTGAATATTGTCTGCTCTACCGAAGCCTGCCGAAAGTTGGCCATAGATTGGCAAAACTTAACTATTGCATGACCCAGGTTATGATTTACACCATTAAAAAGTGCAAAAATATCGATCTAAATAATTCAAAATTTTTCTATGCGCTTTGTGAGTTAAACAATATAGAATTAACTCCCTCATTTTGTCTATAGCATTCATAAATATAACACCATAGGATGAAAAAAAACGGTAAATTTATTTAAAGAAATAAAGTCGAAAATGTGATAGCCCAAATTGAAACAGAAATTGTAGCAGCAAGACCTAATTAAATAACAAAAGTTGAGTATACCAATAACTTAATAAATATTTAATTTAAAAAAAACTTATCTAAATAATTCCAAATATTTGTAAAATCTATTTGATGCCAGAATTCAATTATAATGGTGATTAAGAGATTTTTTTGATTAAACCAAGAAATATTATTAGTTAAAATGGAAACAATAATAAAGCAACAGAGTAAAAGAATACGAAAAGCTTGCATTACACATCCAGTTTATTCGATTGATTTGATTGAAATTTTTTTTTTTTTTTTTGGGCTATGCCGGCGGATCATTTTAGGCCGGAGATGATTTTCTTTTTTATTGAGGTAATTAAATAATGGTCAGTACATAATGGTAATGCAATGAGTTGTTGGCCGATGTTGGCCAGAACGGCAACGACATCCCGACAATGGCAATAATCATTGGTTGGGAGTCGTAGCTAGCTCAGCTAGCTCAGCTAGCCGGTGGTTTCCAGCCTGCCGAAGCAGGCCGACTGTTAGTGGAGAATCTGGGTCGAGTTACGGGTTTGATGTAGCTGGGACTTGCGCTCTGGCTTTTGATATAAATACAAATTCCATCCCGCCCATTTGTATGGCCTCCGTATCCCTTATGCTTAGTTGACATATGCTGCTGCATTTCACTTATGATCTTCAACCTTCAATCACCTCCCTTTTCGGGAGTGTACCCCGCGCGGCCGTGTGACTGCTTCCCTTTTCGATCGCGTGATTACCATCACGCATTGCTAAATAATACTTCTTCCATAATACAGCAATTCCATTTGAATTTGAATAATGCCTCTCCATTTAAATATCTATAAAATTCTTTATGATTTCAAACTTATTTGAATATGTAAAAAGATCGTCACTAGGTAAAATAACATTCAAATATCTACAAAATTATTTAGTTATTATGAGAGAAACGTCATTTAAAGAAACACTATTATACTTGTCTAAAATCCAAAATAAATCGTATAAAAAAAAATGAATTTTTGTCAAATTTGAGGTGTTGAGTAATAATGCGAAAAACTAAATATTTTATTTAAAAAAAGATATAAAAAATACGATAAGCAACATTAATTTTAATATGTACTAGGCTATTCTCCTTTTTGCTTTAAATCCTTTCTGTAATTTTTATTTCTACTCCTAAATTTATTATAAGAGTATCTAGCAATTTTCCACAATGCATAACCAAAACTTCCACTTAACGCCAAAAACAAAAGAATAGCGATAGCATAAACATCTAAATAATTTCCTCTAATAAAACCCATTCTCGAATCAGGAGTAATCCAATCTCTTAATAAATTTTCATTATTAATTGTAAATCTACCATTTTCATCTTCAACACCTTCATACTTTACGGTATTCATTGCAATTTCAATTAAATCAGCAGCTCTATCTTTTCTTTTACTATTAATTTTAGCCAAAAACTGCATTCTTTCTGCATTCTTTTTAAAACTTCCTTCGTTTAATAATCTTTTAACTTTTAATACTATATCATCAATTTTTAAATTCATCTTTGAAATTCTTAAAGCCATACCAGTCAATTCTACTTTTTCAGCATTTCTAGATTGATCACCCATTATAGGAAGTATGAGCATTGGAGTTGCAGTGTACATGGATTCGTAACAACTAGTCGCACCACCATGACTTAAAAATATTTTTGTATTTTCATGAGATAGTATAGCGAATTGAGGAGAGAATTTACATATATGAATATGAGGATGTTCATTATTTAATATATTAAATATCTGGGAGCTAGAATTAGCTAATTACAAAGATTCCGAGACATCCGTTCTTAAAGTAGACCAAATTACACCATCAATAATGTCTTGTTTGAGTAATTCAAGGAAAGATTGTAAAAGGGTGATTACACTTTGAGGAGGTATGAACACATTAGTTCCAAGTGCGAAATACAATGTTCGAGGATGAGTCGCAAGAAATGAATCGAGATCCGGTGTTAGACCTGGAAAAATATCAGGTAGAACAGGACCAATTTCTTGATGGAGTGGCGTGTCGGCTCTTGGTATCTGTATAATAATAATTATAATTAAAAATAAAAATGACACATATTTTTAGAAATAAAATACGTATAATAAATTAATTTATGAAACAATTACCAAGAAATAATTATATAATTACGTCATATCCAAAGAAACTATTGGACAACTTTAAAATGTTTGATACACGTCCTCTTATGTCCCAATGCGGATCTACACCTACAAGTGCTCTTTGAGCATTAATACTCTTTATATAATCCCTTACACTCTAGGCATCTTTTAAAGGTACTATGATCGCACATTTAAATCTGTTGTAGAAAGATTCATTTTCCATATTTACATGACAATCATATATAGGATTTGATATATATGGTGGATTAGGTACTAATAAACGGGAAATCATCATTTAGACTTTTTTTTTTTATGGATAAAAATCTCAAAGTAAACAGTATTTATAAGCACTTACAATGATGATGATCAGTGGAAGTTGCAACAGCAGGCTTTCCCAATTTCCAAGCGAGATCAAAGCACGGATAATTCATTACGTAATCGCAAAAAAATAAATCAACGTTGATCTCTTCGGCAATTTGTTTATAGATATTATAAAAAGACACATAAGATTGAACGGCAACTTTTCTACAAACTGAATATACCTTCCCATGATCATCCTCAAGGTAGGCCTTATTGAATTCGGAAGATTTATTGTGGAGGTCAAGGAGTTTATTCTCAAAAATAATTTGTGGAATTGAACGATAAGAAATGGATTGCGCGGTATAGTTTCCTGGAGATATTAATGTTACCTAGAAGTTGAACAAATGAGTAAAAAAAATTATAGATAAATTGTATATTTAAATAATAAAATCATACATTATATCCTCGATCTATTAAAATCAAGCAAATTTCTAACATATGACGAAGATGTGTTCCTGTAATTGTTAAAATAAAGTATTATATGAATGGTAATTATTATAATAATAAATGAAATAAAGATGTTAAAATAATTAAATTGATATAATTACTTCCGAACATGGAAGTGATGAGTATATTCTTTGGTACATTATTTCTGTTCAGTGACAAATCACGTTTAATCAAATTTTCGGATCCAAGAGACTTATTTATAAAAAATGTAAATATGGCAAAATGCCAAAGAGTAAGTAACGAAAATAGTTTTTTTTAAAATCATTCTAATTTTTTTTGGATTTTTAATAAATTTGTAATAAGTTTGATTTTTTGAGGAAAATGAGGTTTTCTTATACGTTGATCTTGATACGTATTTATACATATGCCAGGAAGAAGTAACGGGTTGCCGATCACTAAGGATTTTTTTTATTGCATTCGGGGGTTGATAGAAATTAACTTGATTTTTCTTGAAATCAACAACGATAATTGAATAGCGATAGTAAATTTTTTGGAGTACAGTATATTTTTTAGAGTTGGTCTCAGAGTTAAATTAAGTATGCGTGAATTTAGTCCAATTTTAGTGTGCGATTATTCCCACATGCTGATTAACCCTAAAAATATATATAGCGTTAATGTAAGGAGACGTATTACACGTAAAAAAGAAATGATTCAGAATGACTCAATTAATTTAACGTTATGACGATTGATCATGTTTTATGAAGCTTTATAAACTAAGTCAAAAAAACAGCTTGATACATAAGTATCGAGTCTCGAATCATCACGAGATCAAGCATGTGTGACATTGGTCAACTATGTAAATCAAAACTATGCGGTAATTATTATTATTAAGAAATTTAATGATCAGGATAGGATCAAGATAGTGAATGGCATTTTTTATATATAATTTCATAGTAAAGAGTGATTTGTATGTTTTTAGATGTCTAGAGCCAATATTCTTAAACACCTTTATAACAAAGTTACGTTGAAACTTTTTTAACATAAATTTAAATTTCAAGTTGGCTCTTTACAAAAATTCTGTTTTATGTTGTAAACTATTCTAAAAGAGGTATTTTCATTGTGGGCTAAAATTTAATACTAGAATACAAAAATTTTAACGTAACTTTGTTATAAAAGTGTTTAAGAATCGATTTATGCTAAAATAATTGAAAAAAGTAAAGCTATTCGTTCTAGACATCTAAAAACATACAAGTCATTCTTTACTATTAAATTATATATAAAAGTGATAAAAAATATCGATCATTATCTTAATCATTAAATTCAAAAATCCTTATTAATAATGATAATTAATTTTTATGTTTTACCGCATAACTTATAGTTTTGATTTACATAGACCCAATTTGGCATGCCCGATTATGATCTAATCATGTAGTTTAATGATAGATCAGTATGAAATGACATAATGGTAAAGTCTAAGTAAATATGGTGCAAGACATCTATACTCAACAGTTACATAATGTGGTTCAATTTTTAATGGCTATAATTTTTTAAAGAGGTTTTAAAAAAATCTGACTGGTATCAGTTATATCAGCTCTACATATGTGCCAAATATCTTTTCAAGATCTCATCATTGTAAAATGTTTTAGCAATTGAAAATTGAAATTTATAATATAAATTTATATAGTGGTTCAATTTTTTTAATGGCTATAACTTTTTAAAGAGCTTTTAAAAAAAATCTGACTGGTGACTTTATAGAGTTATATCAGCTCTACATATGTGCCAAATATCTTTTCAAAATCTCATTACTGTAAAATGTTTTAGCAATTGAAATTGAAATTTTATAATATAAATTTATATATAAAACTTCAATTTTCAAATCGCTAAAACATTTTACAGTAATGAGATATTGAAAAGATATTTGCATATATGTAGAGCTAATATAGCTCTATAAAGTTATCAGTCAGAATTTTTAAAACCTCTTAGATAAAAAGTTATAGCCATTTAAAAAATTGAAACACTTTGTGTAAATGTTGAGTATAAATGTCTTGCACATAGTTGAGTAATCAGGTTTGCAGAGGAAATAACCTGTTTCTTCTGTGAATCCAACATTTGTTCTGGTTACATCAATCCCAGACTTCCTATCCAAAAAAGATTTTCTAAAGTGCTCTATCAGAATGATAGTCATAAAGATGAGTTAAGTTTAATGATATAGCCTGTTAATATGTAAGTTATTTGTACAGAATTCTAGACACATTATATTACTTTTATGGATGACAGTCAAAAAAAAATTGCTACACAATAATGAATAGCTGCATAGATTGCTTGATAAGCAGAAAAAAATATCTAAATGGTAAATTACCCAAGAATGAGAGACAAAGCAAAAGGGAGTTCAGCATTCCTATAAAAAATTCATTCAGATATGCACATGTTTCTACAGAAAAGGCTAGTGTTGTCAATTAAGCTTCTAGGTTTATAATAGCAGTTCAAATTGGAGATAAAACATTAACTAATATTTTATAATCTAAAAAAATAAAGTCTTAAAATCATTTAAAAGTACAATTTGGAATTCTCATTTATAAACTACTTCAATTTAATTTTCTGTTTAATATAATATAAAAGTAGTTTATAATTGTAGGAGAGGTTATTAAAAAAACTCAATAATAAAATACAGTAATTCTATTAGCTATAAAAAATGTAAAAATGCAAAAAGTTTATACTCAATTTGATTGGTTAATATTATGTATTTTTTCATAAAAAATTTAAAAAATAGAAAAGGTTATGTTAAACAGAGAATCAAATTGATTTGGCCTAATCTGTATATAAATATATACAGTATACACTTATTTACTTATTATTAATTAATATAAAATATATTAATTAATAAATAATATGTTATTATAATAAGTGCATATTCAAGTTGACTAATTGATAAAGTTTGAAGCAAGTTAATAAAAATAGAATTTTTAATTATAGAAATGAAATACTGTATATACAAAAGCTTTTAATAATGCAATATATAGCATTAATTCATTTTTTAGACAAACACCTCTAGTTTTTTGTAAAAAAAATTGTAAAACCATAATTATTTAATTTGCTTTTTTAAATTAATTGAATGTTCAGATTGCTCTTCCAAGTTACTATAACAGGCTCCATAAAGTAGATAAAAGTGCTAAACAGCTTTTTTAATATAAGAGCACTCAAATATAAAATAAGTTTCAAGATTTACTGGGTTACTTTTTGACTATATGGGGTGTTCCCTTTTAAAAGGGCCCATTTTTATATATATTTTATTTTGAGATAATTGAGTTTAACCGTTTGTTTTGACTTTTGGACTGATCCGGGATTAATCATATTTCACGATTTTAATTGGTTAAATGTAACAGGTGACTATCGGGTAATCTTGTGATGTGCTTGGTCTTGGACAACTTCGTGTAATATTTCTTTTACATTATCTCTATTTTTTATTATGCAAATCGACTTTCATTTATAATTTAAAAATGTCAATCATGTCAAAATTTATATGAATCTAACGAAAACTCATTTTTAAAAAAATGTAAAAATGGGCCCTTTTAAAAGTAAATACCCCATATAGTTGGGCAATAATTACACTTTGCTAAATAATATCTATTTGATTTAGTTTTTTGACATTGAAAATATTTTCACACGGAAAATATATATCATACTCCTATGCTTGTTTTATTTGACATATTCTGATTAAAAATATAAGCTAATAATAAAAAGCCTAGTAATTCTTGTTTTTCAAAAGTATATAGAGTGAGTTAGTGGAAAAGGGACATATTTTTTCTAAGTAAAAGTTTTTTTGACTTTAAGCTTAAATATCTTAACAACTATTTTAATAAATTTAATAATTTTTTTTTTATTTTAATTTTATATAATTTCAAATTAAAATAAAAAAATTTTAGCAAATTTGATTAAATAGTTGTCAAGATATTTTAATTTAAAAATAAAAAAAATTTTACTAAAAATGATTTGTCCCTTTTTTACTGACTCACCCCATATAGTAAAGAAGGTACAAATATTTTAGATTTTTACTATTTGATAACTTTTTTTTGTTTTGATACAGGATAGAAAAACAAAAAATAAGTTAAAAGTACAGTCTGATCTCTCTATAGTCACACCCCACATAGTCACACCTCTATATAAGCTCCCAATATTGTGCAACGGACTTAAAATATAGTAAAAAACCTCATTATAGTCACATATTACTTATAATCACTATCACCAAAAAATTTTGATTTTTTTATCCATTTTATTAATAAAAAACTTCGTTATAGTCACCAATTATTACTAAATATAGATTATAAAATCTGATTGGCCAATATTTATATTCATGTTTATTTAAAATATTCTATTAAAAATTCTTAAATATTTGACAGCAAATAACTTTTGATGCAGTGGTCCGGTTTGGATTAAACAACTACCAACATGTTCGTCTCGGTGTGACGATTCTAATAAGCACTAGATCGTTTAAATCGGATCACACAATTTTGAGATCGTTAAGGATTTGCATGACTTTACATGTTTAAAAATTGATTAAATTTAAATATCTGAGTGAAAAATCTTTAAAGTTCTTAGGATTTTGTAATTAGATTTGATGATTGTGGACTTTTTAGAATTGTTTCATTGAGCCAAACACTCTGGTAGTTGTTTTATCCAAATTGGACTACTGGTTCAAGAGTTATCACTATCAAATGGTTTAAATTGTTTAATACACAAATACATTACTTATTGGCTTTTGGTCACATGACCATAACAAGGTATTTATTTATAGTCACACCTCTATACGATCACCAAAAGAACTGCGATGGACTTGGTGATTATAGAGAGGTCAGACTGTATTTATATTTTTTTGAATCTTATAAAATTAGAAATTATTGTTTGTGCAATAGCATTACTTAGGTCTATAAAACTTTCAAAAAAAACTACCAAGATATTCAATTAGGTATTTTTTTATAATTAAGATTAAAAAAAATAAAATAAAAAAAATAAAAAAATTAAAGAGTTAAATCTAATATAAATACTAAGCTGAAAATATAATATATATAAAATATAATATGTTGTTGGTCAATATTTAACAAATTAATATATACTGTAAGTGAAAGTTGTATTATCTTTAACTAAATTTAATATTTTTTTGTAAATGATAGTAGTAATAGTTTTATTAGAGTTTAATATTTTATTATATTTGCAGTATCTAGAATTAACATATTAAATAGAGAATAGATAGGTTATAATTGTAATAAAGTGCTAGTTATTTATTCTATTATCAATTTTTTCAAAGAATCTTCATATTTATGCTTAAAAAAAGTTATATTATATTTATATATTTAACAAAAAATTATGTCATATTATATATTTAACTTTACTATTAGTATTGATATGATATATATATTATACTGTATTTATTATTAAGGCTAAATCTTTATATAAAGCTTATCTGATTGATAAATGCATTTATATGTACATATATATGTATTTAATAAAAATAATCTTATATTATTTATATAGAAGAAAGAATAATATATATATTATAAAATAAAAACATATATAGAAAGTACTCAAATAATAAGAGAAGTGCCAAATATATGGGATAATTTATGAAGAAATAACCAAAGACTTTTGGCAGAAATACCAAACTAACATAATTTTGCCTAAATCACTTTTTATAATATTTTTTACTATACCCTCTACTCCCTCCCCCCACATAAGATAAATTTGATTGGTTGTTATAAATTTATATATTTCATGTAAAAAAATTAGTGACCCCTCCTCCCCTTAGGATATTATGTAATATTTGTTATTACCCTAATAATTAAATAAATTTAATAGCCAATTAGATGTGTGAAAAATAACTTTCAATTATTAGGTTTAGATTTTGTTAAAATAATGCACATGCCAGATAATATTACTAAATATACTTATATTATATTATAATTATCATTTATTATAAACTTCATAAAATTGTTACTAGTTTTATCAATTATCAATTTGTCAATAAGAAGCTGTCTAACAAAATGTTTTATCATTCATCAATAGCAAATGTTTTGTTATTTGTTAAGTATTTTTAATCAAAACACCTGTAAGTTTATATGTATATAGTTTTTACAAGTTCTAAGCAAGAATAAATTCAATATAGTTAGAGTATAAAATAATTGTGAATAGGTATTAACAAACATGCATGTATTAAAAGTTTGCAAGCAATTTTTTTTTTATTAAGAATTAAAGCACATTTCCATGAAAAGATTTTGAAGTACAGAAATTTTTTAAAAAAGTCATTTGTTTTAACTTTTCACATTATATCTGATTCTGCAATTTTATTGGCTATATAAGATATGCATGCTATTTAATACATATAATTTCAACTAATGAGCAAATATATATCATTCTAAATATGTGCTATTTTATCTTATACATGCAATTCTGGATATATACAACATGTTGATATTATTATTTTAAACACATGCTATTCTGTATGGCATACATAAACAGAAGAGACTGACCTATCAATTTTGAATATATTTTACAATACTTTTTTAAAGAATTTGTATAACCTATTTTTGCTATAAATAATGGACAAGTATATAAGTTTTATAATTTATTTTAATTCATTAAATCTACTTGAATTTACAAACTTTTATATGACAATAAAAATATATTAGAGCTAAAATAATATATAAAATATGCTATTACTAAACTGTTAAAACTTAGTTGATTGTATAATAAAATTATAAATAAACTAAAAAAATAACAATTTTACAAAGTAAAAGAAATAGTAACATTGGTAAACAGTATATAAACTTTTTTATATTTATAATATCTTTTTTATTAGAATTGTAAATCACAAATTGACTAGTTGATTAGCATATACATTTTGTATTTATGATTTAATTGGCTGAGAAATTTATAGAAATAATCTACAATTTGTATGACCTGAACAGTCACTTCTGTTGAATATATATATATGCTATAGTACATGTGCTATTACAGGCATCTTCATACTAAAGTGCAGCACTACTCAGACCACTTTTTTATAGAGCATAAATAACAACAAAAAAATGCTTAAAGCTATACATAGTTATGTAATATTTGAATAATTAATTTATTAATACTAAAAACAATAGTATATAAAATAATTAATTATAAAAGACTGAAACTAGTTTAAATATTTGAGTTTATTATATCAAAATTCGAATTTATTACACCAAAATTTGAGTTCATCACATTAATTATTAATTAATTAGATTAATATTTGGTACTAAACATAGTACAGTCAGCCCTCCATAAATGCAACTCGTAGGGACAAGCCTACAACGTGCATTTAGGGAGGTTTGCATTTAGAGAGGGCCAATTAAATTGCAGCTTTTAAAAATTAGATTATCAAGTTTGTGTAACTTCTACTACAACTGTATAACCTATCTTAAATACTAAAATTTGATTGGCCACGTGCATTTAGAGATTAGTGTGATATAAAATGTTATTCAAGAGAACGTGCATTTACAGAATATAGATCATGCATTTAGCACTAATAACATTTTATGGAATAGAAAAAAACGTGCATTTAGAGAGGTATTGCATTTATAGAGGTTGCATTTATGGAGGGTTGACTGTACTTTTTATAAAATAAATTAAAATTTTAAATTATATATCTTATAAATATATTTTTATATATAAAAAATCTGTTAGATATTCCAAAACAGCTTGCTATTATTTACTTTAATATTATAAAAAAATTGGTTTAAAATAATTTTTTAATAATTAATTATTTGTAATTTTTATATATAGGTAATCTCATATATTCTGGCACAGCTATATTACTATAGAAAGTAAAAAAAATTTTATATATAATAATTTATTTTATTGAATTTTTTTTAAGGGTAGAGGGTATATAGATCATTTCTATTAGTAAATGAGTGACAAAAAATTTTTTTAATGCGAATTTAAAAGTTGCTACATATAAAAATTAATTTTTTACTATATAAATTGATTTTTTATACTAAGTAAACTTGTTCGTAATAAAAAATTACACATATTCTAAAAATTTTATTAATTTTTAATGAAATTTGATAAAGTTTTTATAGTATCAACTTTGCAGGGGCAGGTCAATTCTGCAGGGGCGATCACAAATTGACCAATCAAATCACGTGTAAACAATAAGTAAAATAGAGTCGCAAAGATAAAAACAACTATATATTATGTTCTACTGGGCCAATTTTAATGATTCGACCACCGTTAGAATCAGAAAAACCTCCTCTACAATTTTATTTAAAAATTAATATAGTTACTTAATAAAAATTTTTTTTATTATTAAATCTAAAATTTTTAGTAACTCGTTTATTAATAGAAATGATCTACATACCCTCTACCCTTAAACTTATCTTTTAAAAAACAATATTATAATATTAAGTTATAAATATTAATTTTTTATATTTATATTAAATATTTTTTATGACCAATTTTTAAGTCTATTAAATAATATTAAATTTATTTACTTATTAAATTATTATTATTTTTTTATTATGCAATTATAATTTATGTATTAGACAAAATATTCTTAATAATATTTTAATATAAAATAAAATTATTATAAATTTTAAAAAAATTTTTATTAATTTAGTTTTTAGATTAAAAACTAGTAAAATAAGAAAAAAATATACTAGTTTTTAGTTTAATATATGCTTATATAATAAGTTAGCAAAATTTATAATTAATTAATATCATATTAAAATTCAAATTTAGAGAATTATTTTTTATGTTTATACTCTATTAAAATTTTTAAAATTTAAAAAATTATAAATTTTGAAGTTTTTTTTAACTAAAATAGGTATTATTTTTACTATATAAATTATATAATAAACTAGATTAAATAGTGTTTTATTTTTGGTATAACTTTTTATTGTACATAATAATTTAGTTTAAAATTTTGCAAACTTTTTTGATAGTTACACCAAGGCACTTGCATAGTAGCACAAAAAAATGCTTAATTTTAATTGGTTAAACTTTAAAAATAAGCAACTTTTAATTTTTTAATTTTTTTTTTTTTACGACTTAGGCATTTTTGCCAAATTCTTAAAGATTTTATTACTAAAAATTCCTTTTTAATACATTACAATCAACAGTCTTCGACCTCATCCAGCTACAAATAAAATTTGTGCTTAGATGCAACCAGCTATATCGACTTACGTATAAGCCAAAAAAATTTGTTAGCTATAGTTACAAACCAATTATGCTTCATAACCTACTTCTAGAGTTGTTAATGGAGTACTCCAAACTATAATAGAACATATAAACCACTCCGGTTTTAAACTGGAGTGGTTTATATTTTTATTATAGTTTGGAGTACTCTATTAACAGCCCTACCTACTCCTTTAACAACTTCTTCTTTGAGCTTCTCATAAAGAAGAATAAAAACAGAGGAAGATTTAAATAGGAGGGACAAAACTAAATATCCAACAAAATTAACCAAAAAACCAAAATTATATATCTAAGAAAAAATAAAAAAAAGAAAAAACAAAAAAAAAGCAAAGAAAAAATAGACTATAAAGGTGTTATTAAGCCTATACTAGACTATAAAAATTATACAGTGCGGGACAGCATAAGATATCAAATATTTTTAAAAGCGCCAAATTTAGACAAGGACATCATAAGACATCTACTTTTTATATACAGGCGCCAAATTTGAATAGGGACAACGTAATACATCCAATAAATGCGCCAAATTCGATAATCTACTAAATAAACTTTTGCGCAGCGATCACGATCAGATAACAAAAAAAAATAAATTGCATTCCGATATCTTGAATTACCGATAATACTTAAAAAACCTTTTAATTTTTTTCTCTTAATTTCTACGCTACAACTAATCTATTAGTTACATGCAGAATTTTTAAAAACATTAGTTTTATCAGATTTAAGAAGATTATTAGAAATTAATCTGAATGATGCAATAGACTTAAGCAATCGTGAAATAACTTATCAAAATATGCACAACCTCTGCAGATTTAAATAAATTATTAGAAATTGATCCAAATAATGCAACAGCTTTAATTACGTCACTTTGATTTTTTTTTTTTTTTGTTTTTTGGACGTATTCTTGAATAGCTAACTTTTGCAAGTAAAAAATAAAAAATTAATGCGACTTTAATTGAATACTCAATGCTACATTTAACTACCTTAACGTATCAAGAGAAAATGACATGATATTGATTAATCAAGAATTTATGCGATTTATTAATTATTAAAAGAAAAAAATTACATTGCTCTAATTTTAAATCGCAATGATTCGATTCATAATTTCTTCATTGATTGAACGATGTCTCTTATGCTGTCTGACAGCATACTCAGCAGCTTTTCCCGTCAAACCATGCCGATAAGCATCCATCCATCTAAAAGACAACCTAGCGAAAGATCGAATTTTCTCTACCGAAATAGAGTCAAAAGCCTCACAAATCGTTTGTCTAAGCTTCGGAGAAGAATATTCACAATTATTTCGGGTATACTTCTTTGCCGCTCCCCAGTACATTTCAATATGATTAAACTCGGGATGAAACTTTGGGTAAAAAATAACCTAAAAAAAAAGAAAAAAAGGGTTAAATAAAAAAAAAAAA
>QKWP01000237.1:27032-289368 GCA_003550325.1 Gigaspora rosea
AAAAAAGAAAAAAAAAAAAAAAAAAAAAAAAAAAAAAAAAAAAAAAAAAAAAAAAAAAACAAAAAAAAAAAATTAAAAAATCGAAAAATTGAAAAAAATGAGTCAGCAGGTAATGTGTGTGGCCTTAAATAAGGCAGTTTTTAGTTGATTATTAGGTTAACATCAATATTTAGGCTCAGGCATGAGGAGTTTATCTATTAATCAATATCTTAATGACCTCAAAAAGCATTCGCACACTTTGCATTTATTTAGACTGTCTCGGCAAATAATTTAGGCCGGAGGTTATTTTTATTGAAAGTTGTCAGAAGTATGAGAGAAGTGATTGATGGCCAGAATGGCAGTATGTCCCGCGAAAAGCAATCGTAGCCGGTGGTTTCCCACCTGCCGAAACAAGCCGGATGTAGTAATTGGCGGGTATCGCCATAGGATTATTGTAGCCGGTGGGGTTCTTCCCCGCCTGCCAAACATGCCGGCTGTGAGTCAGAATACAAGTTATAAATGCAAATGAGGAAATGATAGAATCACATGTCTTCACCGTCTCAGGGTGGGTTGGGCGGGTCGTACGATCTGTTCAAGCATTTGTGGACCTGGCTTCATCGTCTCTGATTTTTTATACTTACCATTTTATCTGGTTCTTTATTCTAATCATGTTCCATTGTCGTTAACCATAACAGTCTTTGATCTTCGTACGCCGTATTCTTTCTTTTAGTGCCATCTTCTGATTCATGAGGCGAAGTCGTATGACTGCTCTTCTTTTCGATTACTGATATGCTATCACTTCGCAAAATAATCCGGTCATTATTCATGACCAAATTTCTTTTAAGATTCTGCGGCATCACTATTAGTACTCGAAGGACCCAAATGACCCCAATGAATGACCGGTCATTTCAGTATCATTTGAGGTCATTTAAAAATTTTTAAATAGCAAGGTTATTTACCATTACTGATTCTAGGAACTTAAATTCGTTGAAAGCATTAAATAAATCTAACATAATTGAAGGTTAAAAATTTTCTAAAGAGATTATACCACCATAAATATATATTAATCACGAATATTTATTAGAATATTATTAATTTTTATTCGTTAATAATAAACCAATAATATCGATATAGCTTAATTTAAATAATAATTTTAAATATTTTAGCAGAGACATAAGGTGATTTACTTCAATGTTATTTTTCTTGATTGCATCATTAACTTTTGTTGAAAGTATAATGAGCGTTGATACAAAATCACTGAGTTTTAAAAGATTGTACATTTCGTCCACCAACTTTAATATTTACATTATCATCATATTCGCTTTTAAAGAAGTTTGAGAGAGTTTATCAAAATTTTTTTCGATTTTGGACCAAATTATCGCATAGTTAGTTGCATGGCGTTCATTATTGTGAAATAATATGAATTTATTGAAGATCTCATATTAAACGTTAAATTTGTCTTTGTCTCATTACGTTTAGTCTAATGATTACATTTGGTATTTTGTTAGAAAATTTTTTTGGCTACAGTAGTACGATTGCATATGATTAATTTAAATTAGGTTTCTACGAATCTTGGTAGATGGATAATGATTATGCATGCCTACGGGTAATGAGGAAAGGTTTTTATGCATGCGAAGTTTTGTAAAGACGCTTTTTTTGGGAGGAATAAATAACCCGTTTCTTTCCAAATTTTCTTTGTATAATATGGTGAATATAAATTTTTTTTACTCTGGCTTTATAGAATAATTTCAGATTTGCCTTTTTCACCGTTATTAAAATAATCCACCTGAATAATGCTGATCACGTAAATACAAGTGTGAACTTTATGCATAGTTACGGAAATAAATTTTTGTATACAAAATAAAAAAAATAGAGCATATTAATTTAATATAATGGATAGAAATTAAACATATTTAAAAATTTTTAAAATTTAATTATCTAAAAATATTAATCAATTAATTTAGCTAGCATTAAATAATATTCGATTACAACTAAAGCAATTTAGTTTAAAACTATAAAATAGTATAATTAATAAATTTGTTATCTAATTAAAATATTTTTTGTTATTATGTATTGTTTCATGTACTGTTTAATGTTATACTTTTTCAAAAAACATTTACAATAAAAATGCTAATTTTGTCAAAAACATAATTACATTCATTTTGTATCTTATGTGTTTTATTGATACTTTTTCAAAAAACATTTACAATAAAAATGCTAATTTTGTCAAAAACATAATTACATTCATTTTGTATCTTATGTGTTTTATTGATCTATATTTACATAAGATACAAATATATTAATTCTTATCATTAGCATTTCTAAAAAAAACTGTTGTTTTGTTTATTTGAATATTTTTGCATTATTGAATTTATAGTATATAACTATAAATTTATATAATTTAAATAATATTGGACAATATTAAAACTTTTGTAACATTTTCAATTGGATAAATATACGCAACGCACCTAGTTATACGGGCCGACCCGGCTGCTAGAATTAATCGGCCCGGTCGACCGGGCCGATAATATTGTTAAAAGATCTTTCAGTCAAACAAGAATGCAAAATAGGCTTATAATTTTGATCTTCTCAATATGAAAATATATAATACTTGTGCAATATTTCGGTAACTCAAAAATTACACCATGGAGATGCTAGAGATAATATAGTTTTTGATCTCAAAAAATCGACTTTAGTAATTATCAACACATCATAAGCACACATACAATATAATGTAACATAAATTACAATAGTAGGATGGCACATCACTATGTCCAATGTCCAAAAAAAAATTGAACCAAATTGGACATAGTGACATGCTAGGTAGGAATAGTGCATGTGATGCATATTGTAACTATTAAGGTGGGAGAGCCAATTTAACTCTAATAGTTACTACGAGATAAGTTTTTGATTTATTCGGATAAAGGTCTCTTCAGCACTACACTAGCTTACTTCCTTTATTTTTCTTTAAGTAAAATCGGAGGAAGTTTCTCTACTTTTATTCTATTGTATTGTATTGTATTAGTGTTGTATCGTGGTCTATCTCTTTATTGGAGTCAAATTCATTCGTCTATATACATTTGAATTTAATATACAACACGTTGATGTGTTGTTTGGCACGTTAACGTGTTGTTTAACACACTACGTGACGGTACAACTAAGCCTAGAACGTTGTCGTGCTATTGAGAATGTCTATAATCCGCGCCCCTTAACACGCATACGTGCTAACACGTTAACGTGTTATGAAGATTTTACAAAAAGGGGTGATTATATGTCTATCATCAAGTTTACACGGATTTTGACTAACATTTAATGAAATATACAAAAATAGAAATGAAAGTGATCTTATACTAAAGAGAAGATCTATTTACAAATGGGGGTAAACTAATCGAAAAATTCAAATTTTCTAATGTCACAATTTAGAATTGTGACAATAACTATATCTGCGAAAAAGAAGTGGTTATAAGAGGGCCCGATGGGTCCTCTTATGGCCGGTGATATACCGGGTTATTTTCTCATAGTTGGAAATCAAAGTGATAATATTTGACGGTGGTTTACTAACTTATAATCGACAATCAGTGCTTTAATCAGCGAAAAGAACATGCAATCAGAACTCCTAATTGACTAGTTAATTTATAAATATCGACTGGAAAAGTCGACTATTCGATTTTGGTCTTATCGACTGCAAGCACTAACTTGAGAATGTTCTACGTGTGATTTAATTAATAATTATAAGTTAAGTTATACAATGAAATTCTATCAGGCGAAAAAAATTTAACTATATCCCAGCCGGGCTGACCTGCAGGATATGGGTCAAGAGCCGACCCGCCCGCCGCCCGGCTGATGGGTCGAGGTCAGCCCGTATCACTATACACGGATCTACAAATTATGTTTACATATTGTGTGCGACGAATTAGCATATCGCAGGGTGCGTAACGCACCCTGCGATATGCTAATTCGTCGCACACAATATGTAAACATAATTTGTAGATCCGTGTATAGTGATACGGGCTGACCTCGACCCATCAGCCGGGCGGCGGGCGGGTCGGCTCTTGACCCATATCCTGCAGGTCAGCCCGGCTGGGATATAGTTAAATTTTTTTCGCCTGATAGAATTTCATTGTATAACTTAACTTATAATTATTAATTAAATCNTTTTTTTTTTTTTTTTTTTTTTTTTTTTTTTTTTTTTTTTCTCACGGCTTCACGTGCCATCACGGCCCAATGATTTTGCTGCTAACAAAAACATTATGAGTATTGATATACTGTATAGAATTTAAGATCTGGTAACATATAAATATTACAAAACTTTAGTCTTGGTTATGTTACGATTACCATTTCTCGAAAGAAACATAATACAAACTAAATCGAGCATCATTATAACTAATACCAATTAACTTTTTCGGTATTATGTCCTGAGATCGTACCATGACCTTTTCAGGGTATATCTTTTCGGAAAGAAGCCTTGTCGGTGAAACTGGAGTTCGTAAAAAGAATTTTAATAATGAAAAAGACTATTGGTAAGCTTTTTACGGAAACTCAGCTATCGATAAATTTGTTGTATCAGGAAAAAAGCATTCGATAAAGTTTTCTATAGGTGAAATAAATTGTCAAAATTATGTCTTGTTAGTGTCACGGTTAAAATTTTTAACCCGTGACTTAAATGCAAATTAGTAACACCCGAAGACTCCTGTGACCCAAGCCATCCGAAATTACAAGGTGCTAAGTTGTGGCGGAGGCTTAGAGATACTTTGTTGTGTGAACTGGTTATTATTGGTCCCTGGTTGTGGGAATTGTGAGCGATATTGTGAGCAATATTGTGAGCGAAATTATGGGTAAATAATAAGGTTTCTCAAATGTAAAGGTGGAAATCAAATGATGTAATAAATGTAACGCAGTAGTTCTTAATAACTGAAAATGTATTTAAAGCCGAGTTTTCCCTTAATAAATTTCATCAAGAAAAATCTTAGACTTCAATTATCTCCTGAATACGATTTAATAACAAAATATCCTTTGAAAATAAACTAAATTAAGTTGCGACTGGTGCTAAACTGTGCGATCGTGCACATTGCTCTCCCAACCAGTCGTAACATTAAGAAAAAGGAATATCGGAATTATGGGATCAGAGAAATGGCATTTCTGCAAGGTGGGTTTCGGGAAAGTGAGCAACAACGTTATTTCTTCTCGTTATTTTTTTCATGTGCTACGATGTAAACATGTTTATTCGAGTTTGGGTTAAAATCCCGACAAACAAAATCCCGACAGATCATAATCCCGACAAAAAAATCCCGACAATCAAAAAAGTTTCTCTTGAAAAATTTTACTATAAAATCGCATAAATCCAAACCCTAACCTAGGTGCTCACCCTAACTCTAACCTAAGCACTCACCCTAACCCAAACCTAACTTAATAATTTTTTTGTGTCGGGATTGTCGGGATTTTTACTGTCAGGATTTTTTTGTCGGGATTATGACCCGTCGGGATTCTATTTGTCGGGATTTTGACCGGCACCCGTTTATTCAAATTAAAACTCAGCCGATAACTCCCTACGAATCATGATGATAAATTGCCAGATAACATCATTATGAGCAAATTGTTGACTACGGTAATTTGACAAATGATGGCTATACATCCTGCATCCTGCTCGCTCACCTATTTTTGCACAATAATGCATACTTGTTAAAAGTAGAAAGTTAATTTTATAATAATAATTCTAATTAAAGGTATAATAAATAACAAAAAAAAAAAAAATCAATATACATCTTTATTAATTTAAGTTTTAATTATGAACAATAATGGAACGACTATTAATAACGTATAATTCATTTAAAACCATTGGCAAAATTTTAAAGTTTTATTTATTATTAATAAATTTGAACACTGAAATTAGGAGCTGCATTAATCTACTTATAGCTATTGAATATAGATATTTTTTAAAATTCAAATAACATATGTACGTAGTAAGTACATGATTGTGTTAAACATCGTACATTGAATCGATTGGATGTGCATACGTAGTCTAATCCCAAATAGTATATACATGTACTTATATGAGCGAGAATAAGTTAACCTTTTTTGTCATAAAGTTACACAAAAATTCAAAGGGCAGTTTATTATTAACGTTAAATTTTTTAAAAAAGTGAAAATGTGCTAATAAAAACAACACCAAATTTTTATTGGTCTGTATTTTGATGTTAGAAAAACTTTACTTAGTCGCACTTTTGAGATATACTTTGTTAAATTTTTAACTTTTATAAATATAGAAACGTCGGTGATTTTTTTTTTAGGGGCAGTTTATTTTTGGAGGAACTTATTTTCGTAAAATATTAGTTAATTGATAGTATGTACTCTAAACATAGTACGATTGATTTACTACAATATTTGGATATTGAATAAAAACAAGGCATCAATTTTCTTAATATCTCTTTTGATACCAAATAAATTCTATGTAATAAAATAACAAAAAAAAACCAGATATTATTAAGAACAAGTTTAACCAATACGAAATGATTATCAATGAACAAGCCTCAATGAGGACATTCTATAAGAAGAAATTGATTGTCATCATTGATGTCATTACAGCTTTCTTGTAGCTTTACACACTTTTTTTTTCTTGCACATGCCAGTTTTATTAAAAATTCACCTTAATGTAAATGACATTGTAAGTTCACCTTATTCAGATCAAAATAATTCTATATTAAGTAGCGTAAACATTTAAAACTGTTTTCCATTTATAAACCGGATTATTTATGATCAATCTATTTCCGAAACCGATACATAATTATATTATTTCTAAAAATTGATTTTTTTTTTTTTTTTTTAGCAATTTATATAGGTATTATTCATGCTTTATATAGATATATTATCAAAAAAATATACTTTCCGATAAATTAAATATAATAGACCGCAGTTCTACGAAAATTAATAAAGTTTATTGTATACTCGATTATTTTGGCTACGTTGAACGACAGCAGCTATTTATATATTAGTTGGTTTTAATTCTTATCTGTTATCACAAGAGTGTACTGCACGTACGTATGTGCGTACATGCTTGCTATCAAAAATCTTTCATTATTAAAAAAAGGAAGAATGGCAGATAATTTGAAATCAGGAGTAATTATATGAGTTAAAATGTTGCTCTCGAAGATAAAATTGTATGACAAACTCAGCCAATTACCAGAATTTCAATACTTAATAAATTGTATCCACATATAGTACTTTATCATTAAATCACAATTATTCATTACCGTTATTGTATATATTTATTAATACTTGATTAATTAATGAAAACTTATATCAATGATATAATAATGAAAATGTGCACAACTACTTGTCTTATAAAAACCCCAAAGTATCATTATGTTATAAATTTGCCGTGAGGTGAATTCTTATTAATCTTTCAAAAAACAAATTCAAAAAATAAAAATGTTTCAAGAAGAAAAAAGAGCTTGTAGTTTGTTTTGGATTAAGCTTACCAAATATTGGTTTCCACCTGCAGATGATGATTATAAGAATTATGACCCACCTCGGGAACCGTCATGTTATCGTTGGACAAGATTCTTTTCTCTTCTTATTATTTATATTTTAATAATATATTTCATTATCATTTTCATTATGAGTTTCACTGATACACCTTTTTTACAAATGTATCGATCAAACGTCGATAATATACCAATCCCTGGTAAGATTTTAATTTCAAGTAATTCTTTTTGATAACTGACATTTTTTTATTAACCTTTTCATTATAATTGACAGCCCTCTTTTTGCTTTTCAATACATCGATTTATTCCAATTTTAATATTAACTGTATTTACACATGTAAGCACCTTAATAAATTTATATTCAAATTAATTTTATTATTTCATTAATTTAGTTCTCAAAATTTTCATAGATTCTACTGGTGCCACCTTCTCCTGTAATAGTCATTTAATCAATGTCACTGAATCAGATGTCAATTTTTTTGTTTATTATGATCCTGGTGTAAATTTTACCGATGGAACTTTGTTGGACATGCCCATTGGCGTTAGTTTCCAAATTTCCGCAAATAATTCATTCCCAAATAATACTCTTACTACAATATCATCATACCCGAACATGATACTCATTGATCAAGATTTAGCTACTATTTATTTTAATGACCCTAATTCAAAATTAATTGATAGTTATGCAGCTGATAGTAGTAATCAATTCGTGCTTTCACCATATCAGGTAAGAAAAAATTTAAAAGTTCATTAACTCTTTCAACAATATTATCAAACATTTTTATTCAAGAAAATTAATTTCACAAAAAATTAACATAATTATTTCTTTATTTTTTAAAATAATACATTACATATATTAATTGTAGAGACAAGTTGTATGGTTTGATCGAGTTAAACATTCACAACTTGATAAAGCTTCAAGGAGAGGTGTTTTATCAGTTGCAAAAAAATCATCTAAGCTTGCACTTAATTATTTTTCACTTTCAACAAGAATTCGTAAGCAAATTAATTTTCATTTTACGTATCTGTGGATTTACTAATTCAAAAATTGTCTCTCAAAATTTATTCATGATATTTGTGTTACCTAAAAATCTAATTGTTTTATTATTTGATTGTTTTATGTTTATAATTAGAATCTCTTAATCCGCTAAATCCTCTGGGCGTTAATCCATCTCTATTTACGGCTACTTTGGAAATATATAATCAATCATCAACCTTAACTACTTATAAAGAAACAGAGTAAGTTATCATTTATTGTGGCAAGCATAAATTTAATTCATTCAGAGTAAATTTTTGCAATTGATAAAAAAATATTGTCTCAATTGAACAAATATCATAATTTTTTTTTTTTTAAAAAAAAAAAAAGATATATAATCTGAATTTATATACTAACTAATATCTTCCATCCACATTTATTGATAATCTTTTAGTAAAGCGTCTCAATTCAAAGTTCTCACCTTCTTAACCTCACTTGGTGGAGCAAACGCGTTCTTCGTGACTCTTTATATGTTCTTATATGGTAAAAAAGGTCCAGGAATGTTACCATACATTATCTATCCATTTTTGTGTTGTTCAGGCCCGGCAAGATATGTACGTGAAAAATTCATAGATCAACCTCCGCATATGAGAGACGTGGAGAAGGAAGTAGATAATATCCCTTAATGGTACTGTCGTAATTGTCTAATTACAATAATTACGACTAATTTACATTTTTATATTAAAAACTTGCTTGTCGTAATTAAGTTACAACAATTTTAACTCATGAAATGATGAACTCCTGGCATGGTCATTATAAAATGTTGTTGTTATACAGTGTTATTCCGTATCAGATACTATTCTATTTTTTGAATATTGTATTATTATTATACATAATTTCATAATGTTATATATGTACTTAAAAATTTATTAAAAATAATTTGTTTAATAAATATGACTTATTATATTCATAAATTAGTTGATTTATATAATTATCATGTTTACAAAAATAATTGATTTGAATCGATCTGATTTTATCATGAAAAATTAAGCCTCCAATTACTCCAATTAACTTGAATAATTTGTTCAAATTGACTTGAAATGCAGGAATGATTGACATTACTCTGATTATCCAATTTTGAACAATATATGCTGGTAAAAAGAATAATGTCTAGTTGTTGATTGCGAAGCAGCTAATGATACCTGACGAATTATTCGTCATTCGTCAATGACGAATGACGAAACGTTTCGTCAAGAAATTTCTGAATGACGAATTGACGAATGGCGAAACCTATGACGAATGACGAGACCGATGACGAATGATGAAGCATATGAATATCATCATTTTTTCTTTCATAATATAAATAAATAACAAATTTTTTCTTGTTGAATTATTTTATCTATTCAATTTTCAATTTTTTTATATCGTCACATTTACCTGAAATTACCCAGCGAAGGCTTTATCTCCCGGAAGTGCCCAATCAGCCGAAGGAGACGAATAATAAAAAAACTTCGTTATAATGAATAGCATTAAATTGAAAAATAATTAAAGGTTTAGTACATACGTAGTTCATTATAAAGTAGCTCGTCGGAGAAAATCACCTTTGATAATTGAACCGTCAAGGGCTTTGTGATTTGACAAGAAAACAGTTTATTATCGATTAAATTTACTGTGTTTTCATATTGGCCAGTGAAAATTTGAATTATAATTTTGAAAAACCTAAACATTCAGTATCCAGAGGTTGTTACAAAGTAGCTCGTTGAAAGAGAGTTAACTGTATTGGTTTTATCAATAGTCACGAGTTTCGTCATTTCATTTCGTAGGAATCATTAGTTGCATATTGTCTTACAACCGAATTGAGCAATAATCACAGAACCGATGAGTTTTTCTTTGATTAACTGATAAAACAATTGATATTCTATTTTTTTTTTTTTTAATTATTCAAGAATTTCATCAATCGTCATCAATTATCAAGGGTTTCGTCATTCACCGACATTTCGTCCGATGTCGCATTTGACGAAATGTTTCGTCACCATAAAAATTGTTTCATCAGGAATCATTAGAAGCATCCAACATATTTAATTATTATTTCAATTATTTCAAATCTCTAGCTCAAAAAAAAACTTAATAATAATCTGAACAACGATGAAGACAAATTTTTATTGATTAAATTTTAAAATTAATTTGATCAAAATGTAAAAAAGAAAAAAAAACTAAATTTTCATCAATTTTTGATGGTTGTATTAGAATTATTTCCTAAAATATCAAGTTGAACAATTTTTCACATATAATCTTTAGAGTCTCCTAAATGTCAAATAACACCATCATCAATAATACTATCTAGTTCTCCTATCGGACCGGACTGGAACAAACTTTTGCTAAATTTGTTCTGGTCTGATTTTAGGTCCGCATTCAAACTTTTATGTTTCAAACTTTTAGTCAAGTTTGAGTTGGGCCTGGGTTTGAATTTGAAGTTTGCAAACTTGTTTGAGTCTGAATATACATGCATGTATTTTTAAGTGCTGGAGAGCACAAAGTTATAATCAATTAGTAAAATTTAGAGAATCATAATACTTTGAATAATTTTATTAATAAAATTATTAAAATGTTATATTACTTGAAATTTTACTAATTGATCTTAACTTCTTACAATATAGTAAACTTGTTTATTATAAAAAATATATCATATTAGCATATTTTATCTTAGTTTTCTTAAAATTTGAAGAAAATATATTTAATTTTTGTATTTTTTTATCAAAAATTAAATTAATCATTTTTGCTACTATTTAAGAAAACAAAATAAATTGCATTAATATAATATTTTTTGGTTGAACAAGTTTACTTAGAGCAAAAAATTAGAATCAATTTTTAAAATTAGCCAAGTGGGTCACAAGATATGAGCATTTTTGTTTTCATAATTATATGTTCACTTTTTTGTTTATACTATATAGTTACAAAGACAAAAATGCTCGTATCTCATGATCCTCTAAGCTGATTTTAATTATTTAACTGCCTTTATGACTGGAATTTTCTCCTCTACAATTTTTATTTAATTTAAAAGAGATGTTCACTTAGTAGAAAATCATTTGTCCTTTGGGAAACTCCAGATTTCAAAAAAGGCAAAAAAACAAAGTAAATTTCCACATAATTTACTATGTTATTTCACTGGTTTTTAGGTGGATCACAAATTAAGAATAATAGTATTTTGTATAATTTTTTAATAAAATTATTAAAAATTTTATTACTTGAAATTTTAATTAATTATAATTTTTTGTACTAAATAAACTTGTCCAGTACCAAAAAATACATTATATTAGTATATTTTATCTTATTTTTCTTAAAATTTAAAGAAAATATATTTAATTTTGTATTTTTTATTAAAAGCTAAAATTAAGCATTTTTGCTTCTATTTAAAAAACAAATAAATACATTATTATAGTATTTTTTTGTTTGAATAAATTTACTTAAAATGAATACTTAATTTTAAAAATTTTATCAAAAATTCAAAATTAAGAGTAGGCATAATAAAAATATATTATATAATTTTAGTACCCCTAAGTGCATGCCCTCTAAATGCAAACCTTCCCTATATGCAAACCATAGCTTGGTTCTAAGCTCAGGACTTAGTCACCTTTAATATTCTGATATGCACAAAATTCTAGGGTACTAAACATAATATGCTTTTCTGTAAATATATGCATGTGAATAACTTTAAAATTGACCAATCATAATGCATATAATATTCCTTATTCTTATACAAAAGAATTGTTAGCACAATACTCTAACTAGATTTATATTTGTATGATATAAATCCTAGCAAACATTTCATCTATTGTTGTATATAAAAAAAATATAATTTTTTAATTTTTTTCAAGCAAGATATTAGATCATTTTACTTAACAATCTTGGCTAGTGATCCTAGTTGAAATTAATAAAATCGGCTAAGCTGATTTTTTGACCCAGTCAGTCGATTTTTTTTAAAATTGGCTAGCTGATTTTATAAGTTTTCAACCTTGCATGCATCATGAAAGAATTGATTAAAAGTAAGCCAACAGTACTTTACAGTACTTTGATAGTAGCTTAGCAATTTTACATAAAATTTATTAGAAAAAAGTCAATAGTACTTCAACAATACTTTGACAGCACTTTAATAGTAGTTTAAAAGTAGTCTATGTCTTTAGCAAAAATCATCATTCATACATTTATGAAAAATTTTTTTAACATATGTATGTACTCAATACTGTACTGCAATAAATCAAAAACTTGTAGTTGACTTATTATAGCAAATACAAGAATGATCAGGAATACTATATAGGTTTAGCAGTGTGCATTTAAATTTTTAACTACTTTTTAATACAGTACGTATTAAATGAACTTAACTACTATAGTTTTTAATTGCTTTTACTGTATATAGAAATTAAAGTTTACTCAACTCTTTTTTTATATTAATTTGGATTTTTATTGCATTTATGAATTATTAATTTTATAAATTCATAGTTTCTAAATGCATATATTCAATTTCTAAGGCATGTATTTAGAGAAAACAATTCTATAAATGCATTCCTCCTCTAAGGGGGTGCCAGAAATCAGCTAATTTCTTAGGGGGAGGGGGTCTCTGGCCTAGTCAGGTTTCTATATATTCTTTATTCTGATTGGCTAATACAACATATTATTTATTTAATATATATTTAAATACACTATATATAAAAACTTTATTAGTTAATAACTTTTGATTCACTGATCCAATTTGGATAATTTAACTACCAAAATTATTCTCACAAAGAGAGGATTCTAACAAGCTCAAAATTACAAGAATCTAATCACAAAATCATAAGATCGATATAAATTTGTGCATTATTACTATATATAGTATTTATTTAATACAAGAAAGAAAAAATTGGGCACCTATAGCACCCTGGTTTTTTCAATTAATCAATGCAGCTGAGTTGGTGTGCATTTGAATTACCATGATTTCTACCATAAATTTGTAAGAATTCTCTTATGAAACTTGCTGCTATTCTAGTTAGTGTTTAAGGTTGAGTTAGCTTTATTGGAATTATCACGAGTTACGGTAAACAATTCTGTTACAAAACTTACCCATTATCTCAGTATGTTACTATGGTTGAGCTGATTTACAATTAAATTACTGCTATTTCTATTGAAAAACGATTCATTACAGAACTTATTATTGCTCTTTTCAATTTGATCAGTTTGCAAGTTCAGTGAGTCCCATGATTACGATACATATAATGTTACATTTTTCTGATCTCATTTACTATGTTAAATATAATAAAAATACCAAAAAGTAATGAAATGAATTCTGATAATATAACGAATTTAAATAATTGCTTGTATTGTAATTGTAGAACTCATGAAGTCATAAAAAAACAATTATATAGTGATTAAATTAAACTAAATCGAAAAGAACAATAATGCAGTATACAATATTTAAAGTTGGTTTGCATTGCAATTACCACGATTTTCATCAAGAGTTATGAGAAACCATTCTTTTTGAAATTATTTCTATTCCGGTAACCACTGTATGTAATTTAAAGTTGTATAAGTTTAATTTTTACATGAATTTTCACGATTTCTAATGAGTTATATAAGAAAATTTTAAACACTTGCTTGCTATTCTGGCAACCACAATGTGGTCGAGTTAGTTGCATTTTGATTTTTGTGGGCTAAATTGAATTAGTCGAAGTTTTTAGCTTGCATTGGTGAGCTACTATAAAACTATTCTGTTAATGAGAATTAGCTTGTATTAGAATTATTGTGAATTACTATAAAAAATTCTGTTATAAACCTATTCGACACACAATAAATATTTAATGTTGAGTCTGTATTATGAATTACTGTGAGGTTGTGTTAGTTTGCATTGAAAATTATTATGATTTCTACCATGAGATACTATAAAAATTTAGTTTACCTTACTATTTTGGTGATACACAGCATGCAACTCACTAACGCATGTATTAAGGTTATTTATATATTAGTTAATTTAACCTCCATAAAATATGCATAACGGACGAAATTCGAATTTTAAAAATCTTAGATGTCAATCTAGTGTGAATAAAAATAACTGGCCATTTCTGTATTCATGATTTTCGCATTTAAATTTTCATGCATTTTTTTTTATTATTAATTCATCGATTACAAATTATGATGACATAAATTATGCATAATTACAATTACCGATGAACATAATCCTTATAAAGTTAGTTGATTTAAATTTATGAGTTTATGCACATATATGCAAGATTGTCCAATCAGATAGTTTAAAGGGGACATTTGCATAAGGGCGTCATTTTATAATTTTAGGAAATACTATAACATCAGCAAAAAAAAATATGCGTAAACCTCTGCAAGTTTTTATGCTAGCGTAAACTTGCGAAAATCTTACAATTAGTTCGGAGTATTACGTAGGGGTAATAATCACGTAAGTTTACGCTATAGTACATTAGTGAATATATATACGTAATCTTACGTAAGTTATTGCTGTAATATTTCGAAATCTTATAATACAATGTGAAATAAAAAATGACCCTTTGGGGGGTTGCAGGAGGACTGGGAAAACTATATATAAGGTCCCGCTTTACTATAATTCGAAGAGTACTTTAAATTATATAAATGTTCCTGCTAGTAAAAATTATAGGTAGAATGATTTGAACAATAGTAATTTACTTATGATGATCTTTCCTTTTGGGTTTATACCATATTTGGATGAAAAATAGCCAAATAGCCAATCATATTGCGATTCGCATAGATATGTATTTTGGATTTTTTTGGCAGGGACCTTACATATAGTTTCCCGGTCCTGTTGCAAGATCGCAGCAGTAATATGTTCGTATATTTTGTGATGTTTTCATATTGTTTTGCAATATTTTGCAAATTTTCGCAAATTTTCAAAATTTTTTAAAAAATAAATAAACAATATACATATTCACATAATCATACTTTTTTACAGAGTTTCGCAATATTTCGCATGATTTCGCAATTTATTATAAAATTTTTATTTTTTTATTTATTATTATTATATATTATATTTTACATTTATTAAATATATATTTTAATCAATATTACATACTTTATTATATATTACATATTATTTTTACATTATTACAAATATTTTAAACTACTTTTGCACTTTGTCGCATCTATATATACAAAAAACTAGCCCTACACACTTATTTTTGCTTACCCACAGTTAGCTATTATCTTCGCTTCTTTGTTTTCTATCATTTTTGAAAGTGTTAGAAGTCGTAGTTGGCATGTGCAAGATTTCGAAAAGTTGTTGATTTTCTCGCAGTGCCAAAATAAAATAAATTAATAAAAAAAATTTAAAAATAAACCAAAAAACAAAAACAAAAAACATGAAACAAAAAAAATAAAGCGAAACCTTGCAAGAACTTGCAAAAACTAGCAAAAACTTGCAAAAACTTGCACACATTTCTTCAAAGAAGCGTTCTTAAAAATTTAAAAATTGCTGAGGGTGTGTTTTTGAAAGTGACAGAAGTCATAGTTGACATGCGCAAGGTTTCAAAAAGTAGTTGTTTTTCTCGCAAAGTGCCGAAATAAAATAAATTAATAAAAAAATTTTAAAAATAAACCAAAAAAACAAAAAGCACGAAATGAAAAAATAAATGAAATGAAACCTTGCAAGAACTTGCAAAAACTTGCAACAACTTGTGAAAACTTGCGAAAACTTGCAACCATTTTTCTAAAGAAGCGTTCTTGAAGATTTAGAAATTGCTGGTATGTGTTTTTGAAAGTGTCGAAAGTCGTAGTTGGCATGCGCAATGTTTCGAAAGTTGTTTGTTTTCTCGCAAAGTGCTGAAATAAAATAAATTAATAAAAAAATTTTAAATAAACCAAAAAAACAAAAACAAAAACCGTGAAATGAAAAAATAAATGAAACGAAACCTTGCAAGAACTTGCAAAAACTTGCAAAACTTGCGAACGCTTGCGAAAACTTGCGCTACTTTTCTAAAGAAATGTTCTTTAAAATTTAGAAATTGCTGGGGTGCGTTCTTAAAAGTGTCAGAAGTCGCAGTTAGCATGCACAAGGTTTCGAAAAGTTGGTTGTTTTTCTTGTAAAGTGTCAAAATAAAAATAAAATTAAAAAATTTAAAAAAATAAATAAAAAAAATAAAAAAAAACAAACAAACACAAAAAAAACAAACAAACACAAAAAAACAAACAATAACAAAAAAGTGAAAAAAAAACAAAATAGAAGATCTAATTATAAACAAAAGATCTAATCTAATCTTGTAGTACAGAATTTGAACTTCATTAAACTATTTCAAACTATTTCAAAAAATTAGTCCAATGCGCGATCCAGGTTACAGATCTATTAATCCAGCTTGTTTTCTGGTCCTAAAATATTTCGAAAGGGTTCAAATACTTATGTAAGAAATTTAGTATAAATTTACGATTTCTTACAGTTTATAAAAAAATTGTAAAAAATTTAGTGTAAACTTTCACAAGTTTTTACAATATATAAGAAAATCATAAACTTATATAAAAGGTTTAGTGTAAAACTATACAAGTTTTACAGTGCATAAGAAAATCGTAAAGTTACATAAAATTTTTATGTAAATTTACGATTTTCTTACACATTATAAGACTTACGTAGTATTATGCTAAATTTTACGTAAGTTTACGATTTTCTTACATACCGTAAAAACTTGCACAAGTTTATGCATATATATTTTTGCTGATGAAGTTATGTAGTAATAATTCACAAATCAATATCAATTTTATTATCCTGTAATTAGATTCTTGTGGTTTTGTGCTTGTTAGAATTCTCTCTTTGAGAGGATCATTTTGGTAGTTACATTATCCAAATCAGACCAATGGGTCAAAAATTATTTAATATTCTATATAATATTTAATAGTAAATAACTTTTGATCTACTGGTCCAATTTAGATGATTTAACTACCAAAATGATCCTCTCAAAGAGAGGATTCTAACAAGCCCAAAGTTATAAAAATCTAATTACAGTATTATAAGATTGATATAGATTTGTGTATTATATCGATCTTATGATCCTGTAATTAGATTTTTGGATTTTGGGCTTGCTAAAATCCTCTCTTTGAGAGGATCATTTTGGTAGTTAAATTATCCAAATTGGACCAGTAGATCAAAAGTTATTAATTATTAAAGTTTATAAATATTTTTAATAATAATTTAATTTACATGAAATTTGATTGGTTATTAAACCAGTCAGGTAGGGGAAAGGGTAGGCTATATAGTAAATGGAAATCAAGTGAATTCTGGCACCTCTCTAAGTACTGAGAGCATACACTTAGGAAGTGTGACTGTACAGTAAGATTTATATAGAAATTAAAAATTTGCTACTGTACCAATAAACCTTTTTATGGCTGTAATCAAATTTGACTAAAATTTTATAATATATATAAAAAAATGCACACTTTATAATTGTAAAATTTTATTTAAGTATATATTTAAAAAAATAGACTTCTATATATTATAAAGTTTTTCTAGCTCAAATTTTTCCAAGTTATACCAAATAATTAATTTTGATTGTTCAATATCATATGATTATTATATGATTTTTGTAAATGACTTTTGATATCTAAAATTTAAATCTTTATATTGAACCAATTTTAATTATTTTATTATTTATTGGATCAGAAAAACCTGCTCTTAATTTTATTTAATAGTTAAAAATAATTTGTAAAAAATTTTTACAAAATTTTAAAAAGAACAAATCAATATACAAATTTATATATAATTTGCAATTTGTATTTCCTACTCTTAAATATCTGAGACTCAAATTTCAAGAAAAACAAAATAATTATTAAAATTTAGAGAATAATAATATTTTGTATAATTTTATTAATAAAATTATTAAAAATAGTATATTACTTGAAATTTTACTAATTAATTATAATTTTTTGTACTAAGAAAACTTATTTAACAATACAAATATATCACATTAGTATATATTATCTTATTTTTTTTTTATAAAATTTGATAAAATGTTATTTAATTTGAAAAAATTTACCAAAAATCCAAACCAAATATTATAATTAAAATTTTTAAACAATAATATAAGAAAAAAGCAAATAGCGACCTGTCACTATAGTGATTCTTATATGATCAACCAATCATTTTTAAAATTAGTAATCATATATAAACAATGATTATCTTTTTAATAATCATTGTTTTTTTTTGCTTGTTTTTTTTATTGTGATTTATTTAAATAACTAGTTTTTTTTTCTCTTTTTTTTAGGAGTTGTCGCTAGAGCTGTCGTTGAAGTTGTTATTGGAGCTATTGTTAAAGCCTTGGAACTATCACTAGAGCCATTATTAAATCGTTGTTGGAGCCATCATTGGAGATGTCACTAGAGCTGTCATTGAAGTCTTGGATTAGAGATCACAAAGTTGTGCAATTCAAGTAACTTAGCTGTTTTTAAATGTTTTTATTCTTTTTGTATTTTGGTGTACTAGGGGTCTTTTTTTTTTAACTTCACTAATTTGTTGTTTTCTTATTTTCTTTTGACCTGTTCTTTGATTCTTCGTAGTCTTTCTGCGGTGCTTTTAGTAAGGTCGTATTTCTTCTGGCAAATATTTATAGATTCTTGTACAAATTGTAACCGATATAACACGTTTAACGCTTGGTGTCAAACATGTGGCCCTAAGAAAACTATACAAAGATGGACGTGTAGAAATAAGGATATCAACTTAAACCTACAGAATATTAAAAAGTAATGGAGTAGATTCCTTTTTGCAACCTGGTTAGATTAAGGCACTGTTGAAATTCTTGGTGGTTATAATCCTATTGGTTGGATAAATTTCATTTTGCTATTTTTCCTATTTTGTTTTGGTTCATTTTTTGGTAGTTTGCTCATGGTGATATTCATGTATTTTTTTTAAATATTAATAAAATAAAGAATCTTTAAATAGAGAGAGGGTTTAAAATTCATCTGAATTTTGTTATTTTTGATGAAAAAAAACTTACGATTACGATATAGAGGTTTAAAAAAAACTTATGAATTCATTTAAGAATGCCCAAAGAGTAATAAAAAAAAACTTATGATTATGATATAGAGGTTTAAAAAAAAGACTTATGAATTCATCTAAGAATGCCCAAAGAGAAATAAAAAAAAATTTATGATAATGATATAGAGGGTTTAAAATTCATCTAAAAATGCTCTAAGAGTAAAAAAAAAACTTACAATTAGAATGGCCAAAAAAACTTATGATTAGAAGTGTAAAAAAAAATTACTTATGATTAGAAATACCTGAAGAGTAAAATAAAATAAAATAAAAAAACTTACGATTAGAATATAAATTATATATTGCTCAAAAAAGTAGTATCAATTCCCAAAGAGTAAAATAAAAAAAATTTATATTTAGAAGAGTAAAAAAAATTACACAAAAACAAATAACTGATACTTTCAATCAACTAGATTTCGATAGCTATCAAAATTTGACAGATATAAAGAAATTATTTGCACTTTTGCGCAGGTAATACAAAAAATCTAATTTTGTAAATAAACTAATTACATGAGATAAAAATTTAGGATTAGAGTCTTAATGTTAGAAGCTATTGGGTTGTGATAATGCTTATTATATATAAAATTTTACTCCCGTCCTTTTTAATTAGTATATCGAGATCGATTTAAATATTAGTTTTTGCATATTTTCGCTTTTTTCTTCTTTTACGCGTGTTCAGATTCTTGTATTTTTACTTGTGCAAATAAGTGGATATAATTGACCAATAACAATCGATTACATGATTACATGATCAATTTTTATTGGTCGATCACAGGTCGCTATGGTGGCAGGTCAATAAAATAACACCCTTATTATAAAATATGGGCCAGTGAAAAATGTAGATCCACCAAAACTAAAAGTCAATTTTGTCTATATATAAAAGCTTATCAATTTTAACTATTTATTTATAATTTTTTTATATCTAATTAAGAAAGCTCTAGGCTACTTTTTGATATAATTTTTATTATCTTTTTATAGTTTGTTTGTTGTGTTATAAATTTTTTTAAAAACTTAATTTTTTAAAAAAAAAGCAAGAAAAAAGTTTTTTTTAAAAAAAAATTATTTTCGCTATCAAAATGCAACTTTATAAATTTATAATAAGCAAGTGCATTGCCATGTATATGCTAAATATATAGTTAAAAAAAATTTTAACTTAATTGGATCAGTAGTTGTTAATATATAAAATAAAAACTAATTTATATTATAAGGTTGTACAGTGGTTGTACATATTACTTTATATAGTAATTTTATATGTAGTAATAATTATTAAATTTTAAAAATTTGTATTTTAACAACTACCAATTCAAATTATAAGGTTGTACAGTGGTTGTACATATTACTTTATATAGTAATTTTATATGTAGTAATAATTATTAAATTTTAAAAATTTGTATTTTAACAACTACCAATTCAATTAAGCTAAAATTTTAACTATATATTTAGCATATATATAACAATACTCTTGTACAATATAAACTTATAAAGTTATATATTTATAACAAAAATAATATTTTTTAAAAGGACTATTTTTGCTTGTTTTTTAAAAAAAAATTAAAAATTAAAATAATTATTACACAATTAAATGTCTATAAAAAGATAATAAAAATTATATCAAAAGATAGCTTAGAACTTGTTTTATTTAGTATAAAAAAATTATAAATAGATAATTAAAATTAAAAAACTTTTATATGTAGACAAAATTAAATTTTTAATTTTAGTATATTTATATTTTTGTATTAACAAATTGAAAAAGTAAAAAAATTAGCAAAAATTTTTTAAAAATAAAAATTTTCAATAAAATTTATATTTAAATATTTCCCAGAACCTATATAATAAATAAAGTTATTTAAATCTTTATATTAATTATTAAAAAAATTTTTTTATTATGAATAGATTGGTGTATCTACATTTTTGCACCGGACCATAGAATTTAATTATTGTAGCAGCTTATACTGAGATTAGATTATGCTAAAAATTTAAATTATTTTATTATAAAAATATAAAATTTTAGAAGGCTTTTTTAGAAGTGTTTTTTTTATAGTTTGGTTAGAGTTTAGAATTAGAGTTATTAATAAAAGAGTATATATAGGCTAGGTGCTGAAAAAAGGGCTAAAAATAACAATTTTTCAAAAGAAATACAATTTAGAATAAATAAAATTTTGTAGTATGGCTCTTTAAAGTTGCATTTTTTTATGATTTATTATATAATTTATAATATAAAAATTGGTTTTCTGAAGATCTTTTTTTTGTTATTTTTGGTTCTTTTCCCAGCACCTAGCCCATATAAAGTTTAGTACGCATTATAAATTTAAATAGAGACCCAGATCTTAGCATAAGCTATCATAATTATTTAGCACAGATACAAATAATTTACTCTATAAGATCTGTATAATATAAATCAAACCACAAAAATAATCTATATTTTGTTAGTTATTTTTTTTATTCAAAGTGCCCACTTTGGTGATTGGCTTTTATTCAAGATATATTAAACCTTTGTGTTCTACATGGAGAACTATTTGATATTTGTACATTGATAAGAGTACAACTAGCTACATTTGCAACTTTTGGTTGTCTATTTAAGTAGCTACCCAAAGGTCCTACACTAGCTATTATATATGCAACCTATTTACTAGCATTGCCTATTTTAACCCTTTGGATCTTGCCTTTTGCTAGTTTATTTTGTATTACCAGAACACAATTCTGGATTCTGTACCACATCTTTAGAACTAGTATTTTTGTTAGTTATTGTTAGAGTAAGAAAAAATGTTTTTTAGTAAAATTTTGCAAGAAATATTTTTGCTAAAGTGTGAAAAGTAGAATTATAAACAAATTATAGACTACAAACAATTTTTAAAATATTGTTATTTTTTAATTTTATATTATATCCGATTCTATAATCTGAATGGTTTATCAAGTAGGTCATTAAAACACACATGCACTAAATTATTTAGTACAATGATTTAAAGTCAATTAGTAAAATTTTTTAAATTTTAAAATTTTATATAATATTATTAATAAAAATAGTAAAAAGACAATAGTAGCTAGAGTTAATACCATTATCTAAATTTATATATTTAGATATTTACTATGTCATATAATATAACATGTTATAGTATTTTTAAATCTGAATATAAATAAATCTAAATTTAATTAATTTAAATCCAGATTTATACTATGATATAACTAGATTAATCCAGATATAAAAAATATATTCAGATTGAGTTATTAACTCTAATAGTAGCTTGTTGCCATAGTAATTTCATATGATCAGCCAATTATATTTAAGATTAGTAATTATATATAGCTTGTTTCTAGTGTACTAGATTCAATCTGGTTTATATGTAAATCTAAATTTTTTTTGTTTTTTTTTTTTACAATACTAATGCTTTTTTGTTTTTCATTAAACAAGTACAAATTTATTTTTTTCTTCTTTTATTGTTACTATCACTAACCTTTTTTTTTTAGATCTTTTGTTTTTCTCTCTTTAGATATTTTATTGTTTGAGAAACCAGAAAATGAAATGTGAAATAGGTCTTGGGTAGTTTTTGAATAGGTGCTAGTATTAGTTTGTTTTTTTGTTACAGATACTAACTTCTCTCTTTTTTTAGTTGCTTTTGTTTATGAAGTTATTGTTCTTGGAGTCAATATTCTTGGAGTTATCATTTTTTAAGTTATTGTTCTTGGATTTATTATTCTTGGAATTGTCATAGTAATAGTATTGAGATCTTTATTAATTTAAGTATTTTTTTATTAGTTGTTTTTTTTGTTATATGTACTAATTTTTCTTTTTTTTTAGATGCTTTTTTTCTTGGAGTTGTAGTTCTTGGAGTCATTGTTCTTGAAGTTGTCATTCTTGGAGTCATAATATTGAAGTTTTTTTCTTGAAATAGTTGTAGTAGTGGGTGTCAAGATCTTTGTTAATTTAAATGTAATTATTTTTAGTATTGTTATTCTTTAATATTAAAGTTTTCTTTCGAATTGCATTTGTTATTGTAAGAAAAAGCTGCTGGGTTTCACTATTCTTCAGTATCATTGTTTTAGATAGGTACTAGCCTTTTGCTTTTTTGCTAGTTGTTTTTTTTTACTACTTTGTTTTTTTTTGTTACACGTATTGACTTTTTCCTTTAGACTTCTTTTTTTTTAGATGGAACTTCATTTGATATTAGAGTGATATTAGTAAAAATGAGTAATACAATCAATATATTATATAAGATTTTTAAAAAAGATTTCACCAAATCATATAGTTTATTATTATTAACATCAGTTTTAAACTATTAATAATGGTGAACAAAATTAAATTACAAAAAAAAAATTAAAGAAATGACTAGTTAATTAAAGTAAAAAAAAAAGTATTTGGTGAAAATTCTAAGACAAGAATTTTGTTTTGCTCTATATATCTCCTGTAATTTTCAGGAAATTATATAAGCCATTTCTGACTTTAAAGAGTTTGTATACATTTCTTCACAAAAATTTTATCAGTACTGAAACTATAAGAGGAGCAAATAAAGTGAATTGTATTAAAAATGCAGACTTTGACATTCTAAGAGAATCGGCGTTACTACCAGTGGATTTAGTAGAACTAGTATTATTGGTAACAGCATTTTTTGAAGCGTCAACTACAAATGGTTGAGTATATTGTATGATTTGGAAACCTTGATGGGTACTAATTACACAATAGAAAGTAATTGGTCCGCTATCAGTTGCAGGAGGATTCTGGCGCCAACGGATTTTAAACTAGCAGCTATAAAATTGAACAGGTAAAATTAATAAAATAAGTAAAATGAATAAGATAATTATAACATAGTAACATAATAAAAAAATACATACAGTCATGAGTAAGGGTAGCTTTTGGGTCACCTTTACAATCTGTCATTAATTTATAACCAGATGGAACAGCCCATTGACCAACATGATTATTATTAGCATCGGCACCATAAAACAAGATTCCTTGAAAAGTTGTTATATTTGAACCAGAAACTGTAAATTGTATTGCTGGACCACCTGGAACATAAAAATGATTATCCTGAGCCACAGTAACTGAGTAGCCTAAGTTACTCTCCTTGCCCATGGGAGAATTTTTTACTGCTTCGATTGCTGCTTTATCAGCATTACATGTACCAGAACCGGTAGAAAATGCATAAGCAACAGCTACGAAAGTTAAAATAGTTGCTATATGAAGGATTCCAGTGTAAAAAATTGAACGCATAATTTTAAGTAATGAAAATTTTTTTATATAACTTTATGATGGAAAATTTTCGGAACAAAGTGTTAAAAAAAAAAATGGAAAGAAAAGATGTTGCAAAAAAAGAGTTATTAGTAACTCTTTCGCAGGAATGAGTTGAAGGAATTTCGAGAATTAATGAAGTAGAGGATTTATTAAAGTTGAACCAAATTTATATTCATTTAAATTACTGACCATATTTGGCAAGATAATTTAGGCACGTATGCACGTGCGTACGAACGCCAATTAATTTGCAATATAACCATACACTGCGTAAATCTTCAATATCAATCCGTTCCTGGTAATTTCACGATCATCCGAATTTCATCATCAAATTTAGATGAATATATTGACAAACAATGAATGTAAGGAACGGTATATTTGGTTGCATAAACTACCATGTTATAATTCTCGAAGACAATCATTAGAATTTTGCACTGAATGGCAAGATAACTTTATACACATTTGATATATATGTTGTAGCCCAGATGTCAATCCTGCCCAGATGTCAATTTTTACAGCCAAAAATAAAAATTGGCCTAAACTGATCTCTAACCTTACTTTAATTTTACCCTAACCCTAATTTAATTTGGCCCGATTGACATCTGGGCTACGACATATATATGGAAACTAATTCTGATCAGAAAAAAAAAAACCAGCTCGGTCGATTTGCCGGAGCTTTTTTAGATCGACACGGTCCATAATTTTTCCATAGGCACGTATCACTAGCCGAGACATTTAATAGATTTTAAAGTTACGGGGAACTACAGTATATCTTAACACAACCTAAGATAACAAACTCCATTTTCTTTTTTCTACTGCATTAAGCTTTGCCTTTCAATTTTTATTCTTCTTCATTTAGACATAAGATATTTATCATCACAACATCATTGCGATATTCTTTATCCGTAATTAAGAAACACATATACCAAGGATGAAATGAGTAGTTATATTATGTACGAAAATGGCTCTAAACAAATTTATGCTTTTGATGAATGTTCTTTTCACATTCATCATATAATTATTTTACGATTAACCACCTTTAATGGAAACTTTGAGTCCTGTGATCTATTCATTTTTAATTTTTTTTTAACAAGTTCCCAGACAAATTTATATCCATGCGTCGCTCTTGATCAATTTGATGATTTAATATAAATTTATTTTAATAAATTAGAATATAATCAACGTTAGAATTTATAGTGATACGATGAATTACAACATGAAAGTTGCTGCAAACCGGTTTTTATGTTAAGTGCACTTAAATCATAGCACGTCATTAATGCTAATACGTGTAAAATTTTGGGACATGTGGATAAGCTGTGGATTGTCCGGAAATAAATACTTGAGTAAAACAGATAGGCTTGATATAAAAATAAAACTTACACGAATTGATCGTAATATCAGATGTAAATATAATTAATGTTTATTTATATAAATGTAATTGGATTAGACCCATTTTCTAATAATTAAAGAATTTAAGACATTAGAAATAATCGAGAATCAATTTTTTCTTAAGAGTATTAATTAATGTTCTTAAAAAAAGGCAATTATCAAAAATTGCTATAACAGTTTATTCAATTGTCTATCGGGGAAATTACTAAATACAACACTTATACTCTAATTTCGAAGGTTATTACATAGAACTCTAAAGCTTTCGAACTCCACTGAGTTCTTAACTCTACCTCGAACTGAGTTGTCAACTCTTAACTGGGTTCTTTTATTGAGGTAAGCTCGAGGCTCTTATATACTTTTAATTACAGACTAAAATGAAACTTTACTGATTTTCTAATCTATTAATTCTTTTCGATCGAATGAATCTTTCGAATCCTTTAATTCTATTAATTCGTTTGATTCTTTTAAGTCTTTGATGTCGATCTACTTACTAAAAATAGAAACTACTATTAAAAATAATAATAATTAAAATAGAAATCGAGCACCGGTTTGTGCTAGCCCAAATTTAACTCTCACAACGGTCAATGAATCTTTCGAATCCTTTAATTCTATTAATTCGGTTGATTCTTTTAAATCTTTGATGTCGATCTACTTACTAAAAATAGAAACTACTATTAAAAATAATAATAATTAAAATAGAAATCGAGCACCAGTTTGTGCTAGTCCAAATTTAATTCTCACAACGGTCAATAAAAAAAGAAGATTAAGACGTTACACTTAACTTTAAGTAGTAGGCCAATTATGTATAAGTGCCATTGTTTTATTAATTATAGGTAAGGTTAGTCTTTAATAAAGGCCGTAACTAAAATAAGAATTTCGTTAACGCATATTGAATTTTTTAATCAGGTTCATTATTAATAAATGTCGCAGATCATAATTTAAAATGAAATCTATATTTTCTCTTAATCTGCTAACCTTCTAAAACCCACAAATACTTGTTTATTATAACTGTACTTTAAAATGAACCCCAATCCTAACCCCTAACCCTAAAAAATGCACCCCAAAAAAATTTATTTTTCGAGATTTTATATCATAATTTCATTTTAATCTGGATTTCATTTTAATCTGCCACAATAAATATATGACCCGGGGTCAAACGGGTAACCCATACACCCGGATGGACCCATCGATCAACCCGAGTGACTCGGGTTGCATTTTTTTGAACGGGTTATATCACTAAGCTTGCCTCAAACTCGTGTCCAAAAACAAACTGAAGACTTACCATTCAAATTTTAATTTGACTAAATTTTTCTTCTGCTAGTAGGGCTGTTAATCGGACCCGGTCCTTTTTAGGACGGGCCGAAAGGACTGTCGGTCCTAATAGCAAATACAAATAAACTAAATATTATCATGATAATACGCATTTGAAACAACTATTAAAATGCTGTTTTTGGTAAAATGCAATTAACAAACCCCTTAGTTTGTTAAACAAGATTAAACCACGCTTAATGCATAATAGAACGGGCTGTTGTTAACGTTGATAAAATAGAGAAATTTATTAATGACAGCAATGGCGTGATCGGTTGATTTACAATTTGCACTGTATTTGTGCGAAATAACGCCTATGGGCATTATTTTGGAACATGAGTTTGAAACAAGCTAATGATTAAATTAGCCGAGGATTTTTAATGATAAAAATTATAATTTGCATTCGACTAAATTAACTATTAGCTTGCCTCAAACTCGTGTTCCAAACAACGTCTATGTGCAAATACAATATTATAGCTATTATGTCTACTAGTGTTCCATGTGAACAACTATTTAGTTTAGCTGGACTAACAGTAACTAAACGAAATTCTCTTGATAATGAAACAGTTCGGGCTTTTTTGTGTTTAAAATCTTGGTTTACTGAAGACTTATCATTCTAAATTTAATTTACAAAAATTTTTTTTTCTGCTAGCAGTAGAGATGGACATGTGTAATCCCGCGCGGGATCCCGTGCGTGATGCGCGGATATTTTAGGGCCCACGCAGGATTTTTAATATGATTCTAAAATAAAATCATCTGGCCGGCGGCATTACCATATCATCTGGCCGGCATTAGTATAAAATCTGGCCTGCATCACATATTTAGACCAATTTCTAATTAGTAATTGACATGCATCGATATTGTCACAATTCGAAATTGTGGCATATTTGAATTTCCCAATTAGTTTAACCCCCTGTCGATAGATCTTCTCTTTATTTAGTATCGTTTCTATTTTTGTATATTTCATATTTCATTAAATGATAGTAAAATCCGTGTAAACTTAATGATAGACATATAATCACCCCTTTTTGTAAAATCTTTAATAACACGTTAACGTGTTAGCACGTATACGTGTTAAGGAGCGCAAATTTCGAATATTCTCAATAGCACGTTAACGGCTAGGCTTAGTTGTACTAGCATGTAACGTGTCAAACAACACGTTACCGTGCCAATTAGCACATTAACGTGTCCACTAATTAATTCAAATGTATATAAACGAATGAATTTGACTTCAATAAAGAGAGACCACGATCCAATACAATAGAACCCAATACAATACAATACAATAGAATACAAGTAGAGAAGTTTCCTTCGATTTTACTTAATTAAAGAAAAATAAAAGAAGTAAGCTAGTGTAGTGCTGAAGAGACCTTTATTCGAGTAAATAAGAAACCTATCTCCTAGTAACTATTAGAGTTAAATTGGTAAAACATATATGCTCTCCCACCTTAATAGTTGCATTTGGTGCCAGTTTTGTGGATCATACAGCGTTTGTAGTGATCCTATAATTTTAGTATCTCGCAGATTTTCCTTAATATCCTGTCATTATTCTGTAATTCTTTTTAGTTATACTGTTTTAAAGTTATATTTAGAAAATCCAGTTGTTTTTAGAATTTCATGTCGAATTATATAGAGTAAAAATCCCGAAGTCATCTCATACTTACCTGTAGTGTTTCTTTAGTCCTTGTAATGTTCACTCCAATATACCTACCCTTTCGCCTGACCTAATTTACCAACTTGCACAACTTATTCAACAATCGCAAACCGCATTCTCTATATGTAAATTCGAGCCTTATCAACCTTTGAAACTAACCTCCCAATACCAGAACCAAGTATACTAGGAAACCCCTTGCCCATTCGTCCACAGCCTCTGCAACAACAATTCTTCCCAGATCCATGACAACATAGTCAATATCAAACCACCCATAGGAAACTATGTTTCCATTGTCAAAAAGCAAGCCATCCCATTCTCGAATGCCTGGATGTAAAATGTTTAGGTCAAAAATGTAATACACTTCTTAAAACTCTTACCAAAAAACAGCTTGAGGAGTTTAATGAAATAATAGATGAAAGTTTTTGTGACCTCACCAATAATAAGCAGATTCTGAAAGTCCTAGAATTTATATTAAAATTCATAGAAAATATAATAAAAGTCAATAATAATAAAGGAACAAGAAAATCGTACACCTACCTCATACATTTGTGTGCCACCTAAGGAGGTTCCCACAACTACGCCCTAACAGAAAAGACCCACTATAACTGAAGTACTCAACACCTATCATATACCCAACAAACTGAAAGAGACATTCAACTGTGCTGAGCTTAGTCCTGTAGAAGGAAAAGTTGTCTTCTAACTTCTCCAAAATGTAGTAGCCGAATATGATGACCTTGTACAAAAATTAGCCCTGAAGGAAGAAAAGAAAGTTATCTAAGAGTCTCTAGGAAAGGAAATTGAAAAGGACAAAAAAAAAGAATTAGAGGTCGAAATGGATAAGTACAAAGATGAAAAAAAAAGAAGAAGAAGAAGACCTACATAACAATCGAATAAGAGTTGCTAAGATAGGAAGTGCTAGTAAAATAAATACAGTTGTACCTTGCTGTGAAACTGGAGTTAAAGTTGAAAAGGGTGAAATAAAGGAGTTCAAAGTTGAAGTGGATAAGCCTAAAGACAAAAAAGAAAAAGCATCAAACTATTGTTTAGAATTTGTCAACATGGAGCGTGAGGAAGAAATGAAAAACTCGGAGGATTTGGAATTGGAAAGGAAGATGAAAAATCAAAAACAGAGTAATTGAGTTTTGGAAATTGGCCAGAAAAAAGGACCAAGTCAAGTCTAATGAATCTGACGATAAGATGATAGTAATGAGACGATTATGGATAAAGAAGATGGTAAAAAGAAGAAAGACAAAATAAACTGACCAAAAAAAAAGACCTGGATGATGCCTATAAATCATAGATAAAGAAAGTCGAAGTGTTTAAAAAGATGAATGATTTTAAAGAGACAAAAGGACCTACTAAAAAAGAATATATTACAATCGAAGAAACGTCGTATGCTAGTAACTGTTATTAAAAAGAAATCAAAGTAGAGAAGTATGAGAATAAGCGTAATTCAAGAAAAATAAGAAAGAAAAAGAATGTACCTGAACGAGTATTGACGTTTGACATTGTACCCAGTCAAGTTGTAAAAGAAGCCATCAAAATAGGAAAAAAGAAGCCCCAACCATTTGTCTTGTACAATTCTGAATTCAAAAAGGTTCCTATGAAGAAAATAAAAAGAAAGAGTTAAGAAAGTTAGAGGAAAATTGAAATAAAAGAATTGCCATATACGTACTAGCACATGACTTCCATAACCGAGTCTTTGATCCCAGAGGATATTTTTGTTCTGCTTTCAAACTAAAGCAATCTATAGTTGGGTTGGAAGTCAGGTAAAGGAGTATGTCACAATTTGAAATTGTGCCATTTGAAGATTTGAATTTCCTGATTAGTTTAGCCTCCTGTAGATAGATCTTCTCTTTATTTAGTATAGATAACTTCGTTTCTATTTTTATATATTTCATTAAATGATAGTCAAAATCTGTATAAACTTGATGATAGACATATAATCACCTCTTTTTGTAAAATCTTTCATAACACGTTAACGTGTTAGCACATATACGTGCTAAGGGAGCAAATTTTGAATATTCTCAATAGCATGTTAATGTGCTAGGCTTAGTTGTACTAGCATATAGTGTGTCAAACAACACATTACCATACCAATTAGCACGTTAACGTGTCCACTAATTAATTCAAATATATATAAATGAATGAATTTGACTTCAATAAAGAGAGACCACGATCCAATACAATAGAACCCAATACAATACAATACAATACAAGTAGAGAAGTTTCTTTCGATTTTACTTAAAGAAAAATTAAGGAAGTAAGCTAGTGTAGTGCTAAAGAGACCTTTATTCGAGTAAATCAGAAACCTTATCTCGTAGTAACTATTAGAGTTGAATTGGTAAAACGTATACACTTTTTCACCTTAATAGTTACAATATGCATAGAATTTACGCAATCATACTATGTATTGAAGAGTTTGTAGTAATACATACAATCTATCTCTAATAGCTACCTGGGAGATAAGTTTTTGATTTACTCAAATAAAAGTCTTTTCAGCACAATACTAATTTACTTCCTTATTTTCCTTAAGTAAAATCGAAAAGAATCTCTTTGACTTAAATTTAGTATACTAATGTATGCTGACATGGTAATAAAGATTATTTTTAAACCAAACATGATTACATGCTATTTCAAGCTTTTGAATTTTGGTAACTGTTATTCTAATACACACTTTATAAGCAAACACATTATATAAGAATGTCTTATATGCGAACACGTTAATGTGCTAACCTGTTAGTGTATTATTTAAAAAAGGGAAGATAATATGCGTAAAATAGTTTTTCTTTCAAAATTAACTAACATTTAATGCAATATGCAAAAATGGGAATAGTACTAAATAAAGAAAAAGGTGGTCTATATACAATTTTGGTGGTAAAACTAATGGAAAATTTTGAATATCTAAAGTCACAAACTTTGAATTTTTGAAATACTTAATATATAAATACATGCATTTCTATATCAGATTTATTTATTTAATAAGTATTTCAATAAATAAATTTATAAGAAATAACTAATTTGAACAATTAAATTGATTTACAATAATTATTTTTGCATGGTTTTTATTAGAAACAAAATTAAGAAACCTTCATATTTATGATTCTATCCCATGCATGTGATGCATGGGATTATAGGAAAAACTTGATTTGCCTATCTTTAGCACTTCTCTAGCTAGTAGAGGTTTTTTATTATGTAAATATAAATAATTTTATAGTGCTTATAAAATATATATAAAAGTTTTATACTATAACATTTTACTGATCAAAATTTTTTTTGATTTTAACTTGGAAATAGCACGATACTAGTAGTATATTTATTTTTTATTTTTTTTTTTTATTAAATATATTAGGTTTATAAATTTTTAAGTTTTTGACAGTCATATAAATGCTAACAATATTATATTAATAAATATTTTTTTTCTATGCAAGTAATATCTAATCATTTTGTTAATTTACTTTAATGTTTTCATATATTAAGACAATTCTTGTCTTGAATCAGTACAAAATTGAACATTTGGCATGCCCAATTATGATTATATTATTCAATCAAATTATCAAATGTTAAGTAGTTAAAAAGGCAAAATATCTTTTTAACTGATTTTAACTATAATGTTCATATTTACGAAGTTAATAAAATGTTATTTTGCTATATTAATATACCGTACTATATTATTTTCTAATCCATAATTTATATATAACTAAAATTATCAAACATATTAATTGTTGTTCTCTTATATCATATAAGCAAATACTATAAATTTGAAAGCTTATTGTAAAGCATTGAAATTCTTTATGCTGACAAATATAATTTATCATTATAGCAAAAAAGTATTATATTGATCATTGGTCCATCCAATTTAGCTCTATTTAGTTCTATTCAGTTCTAGACCATAGTTCAGTTCAGTTTTTTAAAAGACTGGGTAGTCTTTTAACCAGAACTGACCAGACAGGCTAATTAATAGTTCTATCTGCTAGCAAGTTTTTTTTATATATGTATATAATTTTATGGTCCTTATAAAATATGAATAAAACTTTTATGCTTTAACATTTTACCAATTAAATTTTTTTTGATTTTAACTTGAAATAACCTGACTAGTGCTCTGAATTGAAAAATCTTGATCAAAAAGGTTTGGGTCAGGTTTGGGTTCAGATTAAGAATTAATCTGATCTGATTTAAAGTCTTTTTTTTTTAGAACAGCATTTGAAAGTTATTTTATTTACTCAAAATAACATGCACCTGCATGTTATTTCAAGAAAATGCATGTTATTTCAAGTACACACATAGTATTATTTCGGAGTAAAGGTCTAATTTCTAAAAATTGTATATTATATATGTGTAGTATATAAAAACCCTGTATTTCTTAATTTTATATATAGCCTTTCCAATCTAAGTCAGATTTTTTGACAAAAAGATTCTTATTTCTGCTTGTTATTTGAATTCATTATTTTAGCAAATTATTAATTCAGCATTTGGAGTATGCATTATATTGGAATGCATATAGGCATTATTTTGAAACCAATATGCTATTTTAAGAAATGCAATTTTTGAAATAATTTCTATGTGCATTATTTGATATAAATATGATACCATTCATTGTTATAGCCACCTTCTGATTGACCAATTGGGATGCAGGAACAAATATAATATGAAATTGAAGCAAACCAATTTTTTAAAAAATTGCTTCTAATTTAACAAAAAAAATTCCTTGCAAAATTTTGGATTAAAAGGGTCTTCTAACTATTGCATCTACAAAACCTTAACACTAATCTTAATCTTGCCACTATTTGGTTTGTTTTAATTAGTATAATATCAAAACAAACTAAACAATTGGTTGATCATAGGTGGCAATGAATAATAATTAGATATTTTTACTATTCTCTTTTTTACATAGTGTTCTAAAATTTTAGTTAGCAAGCAGATTTTTTTTTAACCTACTGTAAATTAATATACTAAGAAATTAGAAAATTTTAGATTTTTTGGATCTATCAGATAATTCTGAAATTAAGATCACCATTAGGTGATACTAGAGAAAAATTAAATAGCAAAAATGAAATAATTTGCACAATTAAAATTTAAAAAATATTGTTTTGAAAAAATTGTGTTATACAAAATGAAAAATTAATTTTGCATAGTTTAAATAAATTTAATATATATACTAATCTTGAATATAAGGTTATGCAAAGTTATTTTTTTATTTGGCATAACATGGTGTTCCAAAATTCAGAATGACAGATCAAATTTTTTTGGATATGTGATGAATTTTTTTGATAATTATTTTTCAGTAATATTATTACAATATGTTTTATACTGGCTAAAAATTATATTATCAAAAAACTATAATTATATTACTACCAAAAACTAATTATTAAAATTAGCTGATAATTATTACAATATTCATTACATGTTCCAATAATTTCAAATTAGCTATAATCTACTATAAATTAATAAGTATATATATAAGGTAATATAAAGTTAATTTTTCAGTTTGCATAACTAATAATGCAGAATTAGAAAATTTTAGATTTTTTTTGGATCTATTGGTAATTCCAGAAAATTAAGATTATTATTAAGTAATATTAAAGAAAAAAATTAAAGCAAAAATAAAATAAAAAATTTTTTGGAAAAATTGGATCAGCGAGTTATACAAAAAAAAAATTAATTTTGTATGACCTTATTAACAATTATTTTTTATCTATAAACAAACAATATTTTTACTATTATCCTTCTCTATAATTACACAGTCTATATCAAGCAAATTGTGTGATTGTATAAAAGTCTTTATTATGATGTGATTATATAGATATATTTTTTAGTAAAGTAGTTGCAGACTTTGGTGTGATTATAAAAAGGTTTTACTATAATATAATTATATAAGAGGTAATTATATAGGAAAAAGACAGTATATATTTTTGATTTATATTAAAATTTAAAACTTTAGCATGTTGGGCTTTAAAATTGGATCAAGTTCAAGTCAGTTTAGATTTGGATCAGGTTGAAGTGCTAATCTAAAAATTTTTAACCCAAACCTAACTAAATTTTTGGGTCAAAGGTTTGAGTTACCTATAACCTAACCTGATCTGACCTGTTCAGAGCACTAAATCTAATACTAGAGTATACTTTGTTTTTAATTTTTTTATTAAATATATTAGGTTTCTAAATTTTTAAATATTTGACAGAAATATAAACACTAACAATATTATATTAATAAATATTTTTTTACTATACAATAGCATTTAATAGTTTTGTTAATGTTAATTTAATTTACTATTTTTATATATTAAGAAAATTTTGTTTTGAATTAGTACAAGATTGAACATTTAGCATATACAATTATAATTATATTATTCAATCAAATTATTGAATATTAGATGGTTAAAATCTTAGAAACTAAATTATTTTGGAGTGTATTTTTTAGAGTTAGGTGTTTAGAGTTAGAGTTAGTTTTAAAAAAAAATTATAATAAACAAGTATTAATGGGTTTTAGGAGGTTAGCAGGTTAAAGTATTAAAGCAGCTGATATGGACCCCAAGTTCATTATCAAGTCTTTATATTCTTTCACTAATAAACTACAATGTATTACAATACAAATTAAACAATTATTAGTATTCTTATATACTTTTAATTTTGGCCTCTTTCGTAATTGCAAATTGGCTTAAATTTTCTTTGTTGTGTTTTGTAAAAAAATGCTCTTCTAACTTAGATAAATTACAGTAACAAGTAAGGTTATACAAAGATTTACTGTCTAAGATCACTCTAGTTATCTGCTATTTTTGGAAAAGTGAATGTAGGATAACAATAGGATCTAAAAACTTCAGTCATTCAGTTAGATTTTTTTGATTTACTATAAACCAAAGTAATTTTAGGCCACACAACACGAAGTTAATTTTTATTTTGCATTATATGAGATTTGAAAACTTAGATTAGTTGTCAGATTTCTTTTTTTTAATTTACTTTAATCTAATATTAGGTTTCACATAGTTGATTTTTCATTTTGCATTACATAGGACCTGAAAACTTTGGTTAGTCAGACTGATTTTTTTTAATTTACTTTTTTTTTTTTTGGATTCAAAGTGTCCACTTTGGAATCTGAAAATTTTATTCAAGATTGTAGGGCCGTCGGTAATCTATATATGGGAATCTAACAGCATTTGTCACAATAATGAGAGACAACTTAGCTATACGTGCACTTTTGGTGCCTAATTTAAATAGTCCGCCCAAAGGTTCTATACTAGCTACCATACCTGCAGACTAACTACTGGACCTGCCTATTTAAACCCTCTAATCCTTGTTCCTCCTACCAACACTCTTGTATCACTAGAACATTGTTCTAGATGCTGGTTCTGTGCCCTTAGAACTTATATCCTATGGCAGGTATCCTTGCAAAAAACTTGGTAGAGTGGTACCTGTTCTACCCAGATTTCATCTATGCTTTGGTAACTTACGTATTCACCAAGGTGAACAACTTGCAGTCAGGCATTTAACCTGCAACTGCTACTATTATCTACTCAGCCCTTGTGAAGTTCACCCAATCCCAGTACCTGCAACATATTGCCTCTTAAACTTCCTCTAGACTCTCTAAACTTCCAATCTGATAGCCCAGAAGAATTGGTCTGCCTGGGCTTTAAGTGCTCTAATGGTCTCCCTTTTCTTGGTACATAATTCTGAAACACATGTTCTTTTCCTCTGGTATAACTTTAGCAGCCCGATTGGTGAGGGACTCCTCCAAGCCCTATTTTATCTAGAGTTTTCCTAGCTTCAGCTCAATCTGACTTTATTCTGCAGCACTGTCAAAAGTTCAGTTATCTCTTTACTCGGGTCTTGCCATGTTTCCTTTTCCTGCACCCCAGGAGAAATCTTTATGCACTTGAAAGCTCCCAATACGTTTCATTGGTATTACAAAAATCTAATGCGCTCTTGGTGTAATCCAGGTTACAGATCGACTGATTCAGCTTGGTTTCCTACTCTAGGTTACAGTAACACAAATATAATTTTCAAAACGTCTCCAGTGGGATTTGAACCTTGAACCTGTGATTACTAATTGCTTGGGGGTTTCAACTTTTCCAACCTGCTAAGTCGCCACATGCCCAATTTACTATAAATTAATAAAATAATGTTTAGAGCTTATATTGATTATGTTACGATTCCCTGAAAGTTAGTTTCCCACTAGCTCATTTTTTTGACGCTATATCCCTGACAGAATATTTCACCTACAGCACTTTTTGTCGACAAAATCTTTTCTCGACATACCATGTTTTTGATATTCCTTTTTCTTAATATCTTATATTTTTGACAAGATATTTATCTGTCATGACATATTACTAATTTGATTTTTCTCTAACACTAAGTTTTATTGAATGCACCTTTTCTGACAAAAACAATAAATCCAGTGATTATCAATTATATGAAATCATGCAACTACATTATTTGTTTACTAGCAATATCAACTCAGTCTAAATTATACTATCATCTAACCTAATCTAACTTTAACTCTAACTCTAATTTAGGCCGAGTGCTAATTATGTAATGTGATGAACACAAATATATTACTCTACCCAATAATTATATTTCTAATCAAGAAAAGATCTTGTTAGAAAAAAATGTCAGAAACATATCATATGTGAAAAATATTCTTTCTGAAATACGTCATATTAGTAAAATGTCTTTTTGAAAATATGACCTGTTAAGAAAAGGTGAGGTCAAAAACATGGTATGTTGAGAAAGATTCTGTCAACAAAAAGTGCTATAGGTGAAACATTTTGTTGGGATATAGTATCAGAAAAATGAGCTGGCAAGGAACTAACTTTTGGAGAATCAAGTAACAACTCTTATATTAGGCCACACAAAAATTGATTTTTTATTTTGTATGATATGATATCTAAAAACTTTGATCAGTCAGTCTTTTTTTTTGTTTTTTTTTGTTTTACTGTAAACTCATATTAGGCTACACAAAGTTGATTTTTTGTTTTGCATTATATGAGATCTGAAACATAAGTCAGTCAGATTTTTTAATTTACTGTAAACTGATATTAGGCCATATAAGTTGATTTTTCATTTTACATTACATGGGATCTGAAAACTTTGGTTAATTAGTCAAATTTTTTTTTATTGTAGTAAATTATTAAAATAATATCACATCTAATATTAGACTATATAAAATTGATTTTTGTTTTGTATTATATAGGATCTGAAAATTTTAGTCAGTCAGTCAGAATTTTTTTTCTTTTAGATTTGTATTTTTTTTAAAAACAAATTTACTATGAATTAATGGAGTAACTTTCATATCAGAAATAGGCTATGCAAAGTAATATTTCATTTTGTATTATCAGTTATATGAACTTTGAAAACTCAAATCAAATATTCACATTTTTTTAAATTTTTTTCGCTTAAAGTCAAAATCATAATAACTTCGATACTAACTCAATTTCAATCTTAACCACTATAACTATATTAAAAATAATTTCTATTGTATATTTCTATACAAAATTTAAAAATAAAAACAAATAAGATGAGTGGCATGAAGCACTACTCATCAAACTAGTCTATTTTAAAAAAATTTTATACAAAGCTATAGCAAAATAACAAGTCATAAAAAATATTTTATAAATAATAATAAAATAACAAATAAATAACATTAATATTAATACTAATGTTTTTAAAACCAAACTTCTTTGTGAAAAACTATTTAAAATAATTTTTAAACTGCTTAATTATACTTCTTAACTAATTTTATTATTGCCTACTATCTATTTAGAATTGGAACTAATTTATCTGTATAAATAGATAATTTGAACTTTACTAATTGTACTATTTTATTATTAATGCTTTTAAACAACTATCTTAAAATAGTAAAATACAAATTTTTTAAATTTGTTTCTATTATTTGATTATCTATTAAATGCAACTATTTTGAGTAAAAAATAGCTAAAAGAAAGTCAATCAAATGTTTTACAAATTTGAAAACACTTTGTATAATATCTCAAGTTTAGAACAAGTACAAGAACAAATGCAAGAAATTACAAGAACAGAAAAAATTGTTCTGCTATAGATAAATAATATATTATTTATAAACATAATGAATATACTGTATTAGCAAATGCTAAAAAAAATTTCATTTTACTAAAATTTTAGATGACTAATTTTTAGATTTTCTATTTGTTATATATTTTTGAACAGAATTTTTGCTGTTTAGATTATCTGATAATTACTAATTTGCTTAGTAATTCTTGTAGTTCTATTTATATCAATCTACCAATGGTAGTAATAGGAAGAGCATGAACCAGAGAGTTTAAATAGGCAATTCCTGTAGTTGGGTTGTAGGTATGGCAGCTAGTGTAGAACCTTCGGGCGGACTACTTAAATTAGGCACCAAAAGTGCACGTGTGGCTAGTTGTATCCTCATTATGTAATAAATATTACGTCCTAATAACTCATAATAAAATCCCGGCCATAGTACCCGGCCTTTAAAGTTTAAAAAAAAAAATATCAATCTACCAACTAATAAATCATAGTTATATACAAAATATGATTAGTGTACTAAAACTATTTAGAAATATAATCAAGTTATTATGCTTTAATGCTTTTAATTAGTTATAAAATCTATGATCTAAATATTAAAACTAAAATATTGATAAGCAAGTTATAATTAAGAATGTAATTTATTAGCAATTATCTAATTATAATAGTACCAAGTTAACCTTAACTATATGCAGTATGTGTATTAATTTGTAACAAAATTCTTTACAGTAAATCATAGAAATACATTGAATAAATTAATTGATAAATGTATATATATATATAATTTTTTTAATAGTAAATTGTATTAAATTGAATAGTAAACCACAATTGTTAATTTCAATATTGCATATTATTACAATAGCTAATAAGTTTTGTTATAGTAGCAATTAAAATAGTTGATTCCAAAACCAACTAATTTAACTACATAAGTTTTTTGGTTTGTTTCTTATTTAATATATTGCATAACTATAAAGAACATATATTAATATCACAATATTCAGTATCTTGGCTAACAATACTAAATACATATATTATACTTTTATTACTAGTTGAATTACTAATAGCCAAAATTATAGAATTCACATACTTTTGGCTAAATAGTGCACCAAAATCATTAGTAAAATTATATGTGCATATAGAGGTAGAGTACACTGTGCACATAATTTATTGTATGCATATTCAGATTTATCTATATAAATTTAATTATAACAAAGCTATATAGTGCACAAGTTTTTAAAATTGTTCACATAAATTATGTATACAATGTGCACAAGATTCACACACTTTTGGGATCAGATTTTATACACTAATTCTAACCATTTGTTGAATATTTTAGTAAAAGGTAGAGAATTTCAAAAGTAGTTTGAAAGTCAGTAGTTGGTATATATATATATATATTTTTTTTTTTAAATGTTAAAGGTGAGACCTTGCTTTTATCTTTATTAAATTTAATAGAAACTTTTTACAATACTGAAAAAAATTTCATTTTTTTAAATCTAATGCTAAGAATAAAAACTCAGATATGTAGTTGGTATATTTAAAGTAATATGAATATTAAATCTACTATTATTTTGTATATCAAAGAGAGGTAGGTGTATTTGGTTTATTATATGTAATTGTATAATTAAAGGATGCCATAATAGGTTTTAAATCAAGATCTTTAATAAATTTGGTATTTGTTATGTAGTTAGCGATATAAGCATGCAAAATTAATTGCAACTTTGTTTCTATTAAAAGTTGAATAAGATGGAATAGAATAATGTGAGCAAAAGATTTTAGCATAGTTTAGTTTTGTAAAAGAGTAGTAGTAAAGTTTTTAAATAGATTTTTAAGTATATTACAGTATACTTGAAAAGGATAAGATATAGTTTGGTCTAGAAAAAAATTATAACTATTAATAAATTCAACAAGAAATTTAGATTTGTTATTAGCTATTTTGTTAAGTAAGTATTTAAATCAGTATTTTTGTGGTTCTTTGTTGGGATTGTGTTTAGTTTAATTTTGTGTTCATTTGATTTAATATGTTGATCTGGTATAAAATATTTAAGATAAGACTTAATAAAGAAAAAGTGTTGTTGGGCAAGTTTGGTAGAAAGTTTATCATATTGTTCCATTTCAGGAGTAATTGAAAAGTTAGTAGACCAATCAAATAAATTTGAAGAACTTTTGTGGGTGTTGGGTTTAGATTTTGAAGTTTTTGGTTGTTGTTTTTTAAGATGCTGTTGTTGTTTTGGCTATTGCTATTGCTGTTGTTGTGGTTTTTTAGTTTTAATTTGTTTGCTTCTTTGTACAAGTTTTTCAAGAAGATTGAGCTTTTGTTTTTTTGTAAGCATGAAACAATAATAAAAATGGCAAAAGGAAACTTGCTCTGAGCTTAGTTGTTTTTGAATAGGAGCTAATTTAAAATCTTGAGTAAGTTTAGCACATTCACAATATAATAAACATCCTTTAAAGATAAACATTTGTGTAGATTGGTGCATATTGTTTATTTAAAGAAATTTTTATACAAGAAATATCCTTAGCATTGTATAAAAAACAAGCAAGTATAATAATGTTGGGAGTGAGGGGTGATAGCTATAGGAGTTGGATCTTTATAATAGTTTGGAAATAGTATTCTAGATTGTACATTTCTAAAATCAAGATTTTGAATTGTAGATTGTTTCATAGGTAATTTGGGAACAGTATTGTTAATTTTATTAAATCTTTTTTCTATAATAACTGTTAGAGAGGGTATCTATAGGAATAGGTTCTTGAGAAAGTGTTTTGATAGTAAGTTCAGTAGGAATACGGTAATATTGAGAGGTAAAACTAACATCGTATTTTTTACAAATACAAGTACTAATTGTTGGTTGGGTTGGTACTGAAAAGTAATGATAGGTATTTTTAATTTTGGGTTTACAATTAGAAGGATTAAAGGTAGACGGCATTTCTTAAGTATTGTAGCACCTGCTTCTTTAATAAATATTCCAAAATAATCTTTGTATTTAGAATAAAAATAGTCAATATCATAGAAATCAAGTTTTTCACTAGTAAGTATAGGCAAAATAAATATAATATTATAATAGAAATCAAAGAGGGCTTCACAATGAGGTATAATTTGTTTTGTATAATATAGTACCAACAAGTTAGTCTAGATTATACAGGTCACATGATATATAGATCATGTGCTACACAGGTCACATGTTATACAAGTCACGTGTTATACAAATTAGGCACTAATTAGGCTAAGTTATAAAGTTAGGTAACTTTGGCAAAAAAGGCAAATATTTGTTTTGTGTAATATTAATTAATAATTTGTGCAATTAATGAGGAACCTATAATTCTGGGTTATTAAAAAATATGGGTAACTTAGTTTATATTATACAAAAAACACCTATAGAGTTTTTTGCAGTAAAAAAAAAGAAAAAAGAAAAAAAAAGGAATGTATACGTAAAACTTAAAAAAATTTTAAATATATATATCTTGGTCAGTTTTAGGGCTACAAGCATGAATTTACAGCTTGTTATAGTGAGAAAGATGAGCTCTTTAACTTTTACTTAATTTGTAAAATAGGTTTAGAATACTGTTTTTAATGTATTTTGCAAAAAAATACAAATTTAGACCAGAGGACCTTTGCTCGGTGAGTTTAAAAGTTTTTACAATAATAATTTGATATTATATATATTTTTAAAAGAAAAGCAAGTTTATTTGGGTATAGTAATCAAATTAACTTAGTAATATTTTAAGTTATAGCAGTTTTTTAAAAAAAATTAGAAAAAATTGTGTACAAGATAGATGGAAAGTGTTTTGCTTGTAGCTTATTTTTGGAGGTAGCTTATTTTGGCAATATATAGTATAAAAAACTGCTAATTTCTTTAATTGTATAGAAGCAGCTTAATTAATAGTAATATTAATTATTATAAAATTACTATATATATGTATAGTAGAACACAATTTAAGTTTGACAATTTGGATTGATTCTTCAATCCAAATAAATTTATATATCCTGATTAGATATTTTTAATTAAATTGGTTAAAGAACTTGAATAAAAATCTAAGAATATGCTTAAATGCTAACTTTAAATATGTATAATCTAATGCAATTCAATCTGGCATTAATAGAATCCAGATGATCTATTAAAAATAGAATTGAAGCATTATATTATAACTTTGGTATAGTTATTCTCCTCTATAATTACCTCCTATATAATCACAATTCTTGTGCACTCACATTAAATTTTGAGACAATTTATTAATAAACTTATAAAAAATACTTTTATATAATCATACGCTTTTGTAATCACTAATTTTCTTGATACAAACTGCGTGATTATAGAGAAGGAAGACTATATAACTTATTAATAATTGTTAATTTTAAAGTTATATATTAAATAGAATTCTTTTATTGCTCATGATTATAGAGGAGGAAGACTGTATATAGATCTAAATAGAATTTTTGTTGTAGCTTATATAATAAATAATTTTAAAAATTTTAGTAAATAGTTGGACATATTGGACCTGGACTATGTCCAAGTATATGTCCAATGTCCAGTCCAGTCCAATCATATTAAAATTAAATGGACATATGTCCAATGCCAACACTGACCATAATAATTCCAATATGAACTAACTCAATACTTAACCTGTATTGTGATTATTAAAACAGTGCGCAAGTTTGTAGAAGAATATTTAACATTAATTCATGATAAACACCACAATAAATTTGATTAAACTCAACCTTAAAATGTATTTTTCATCGAGTAGGTTTGTAACAGAATTTTTTTTAGTAATTCATGATAGAATTTACATAATTTTAATACAAAATAATTTGCTTTTCATCATTACTGGAATAGTGAGTTCTGCAGCAAAATTTGAAAATTGAGTTTAGTTCATTATGGGCACTTGTATCTTTGAAATTAGATGAATTGAAATGTGAATAATGTTAATTACATACATTTGTAAGCCATATACTATGTATCACCAGAATACCAGTAGTAAGATTTATAACATTAACACATGATAGAAAACATAATAATTTCAACATGAACTAACTCAACCATGACTATTTATTGTGATTATTAGTATAGTGCTCAAGTTTTATATAAGAATTTTTGACAGTAATTTATGATAGACCCACAATAATTCAATCAAACTCAAAATGTTTATCAGTTCACAACAGAATTTTTTAGAATAATTCACAATAGAAATAACAATAATTCTAATACAAATAATTTACCTTTTCATTATTACCGGAATAGTGAGTTCTGTAGTGAATTCTTAGAAAACCAAGTTTCATTCATTATGGGCGCTTTGTATCTTTGAAAAGGTGCCAGTGGCACTCCACAACACTTGTTATAGATAAAATTTGATAAAAGTCTCTACCAAATTTAGAAATTTTTCTACCAAATAGAAGATTGCAATATATAATATCTTGTAAAGTACTATCTAAAGCTTCTATTGAATAATAGTTTATTATAGAAACTTTATTCCAAATATTATAGTCAGAGATATTACCAAATATGATCAATACTAATCACACTATTTATAGTAATAAAATGTTGATTATATGATTCTAGAGATCTAGAGAGAACATTTATATAATTGGCTAATTAATGATACAGATTAATATACTGTACTGCTAATACTGCAATACTGCAGAATGATATTTTAATATTTTGAGCCTAAATACTTAATATAAAAATTTTCTAGTTAAGCCAATATCTAAATTGATTTTTTTGAGGTATTGATATAATCAGAGTAATGTATATAATTGGGAAATTCAATTACAACGATTTTAAGCGCTTACAAGAATCAACAAATACAATAAGTAAAAATTTTATTAATTATGATAAATAATCTATTTATTACATTTAATTATGGGCTCTGTACATTGTAATGTTATTTTGATTGGTTATACTCGGAAATGTGACATATGAAAACCTCAGATCCAAGCGTGTGAACAAATTACATTTATGTACGTACGTGTACAGTATAATGATACCACATCGATATAAAGAATGTCATAATTTTTATGTTTAAAATGTGATTAAAGAATGCCATAATGATCATCTGAATTTCAAAATTGTAATGGCCATGGGGTTGCTCATCGCAGAGCTATAGTTTTATAAATGTTTTGGTTTGAGTTGTTCACACGATTAAATCTACATAAAAAAATTTACAAAATTAAACATTCTCTCAAAATTATATAAAATACAGTAACATTCTAGCATTAATAACATAAATGGCAAATGAATTATAGAAATCATTTATAGATACATTGTAGTTTTCTCTACTCTGTATTTTTGGATTTTTATGATTTTATTATCACACATTATGCAAACTTATATGTCTTTTCCATTCTTAACAGAGAGCATATTGATTTCACCACGACAATAGAGACCTGGAACCGGTCGATTCTAAAAATTGAACTCGACCCGAACGAGTTGGTTCTGGTTCGAATCTGGATTTTGGTTTGGGTATGAGGATCATTATTACTATATTTGGAGTTATGAATTTTGGTTGGCGCTAATCACATGATAACATATTTCAAGAAATTTTGGTTTCACAAATTTACACAACCCTATATAGTGTAACATCTGTAATACGTATAATCTATTTGTGCGGCAGCGATGATCACCATTCTTTTTATAATTTTTTTAAAATCATGACAACCAAATTTTTCGAGAAACTTTCAATCAATTTAAATGAACTTCTTAAAACTAGTGAAGACTACAATGTTATTATTGAAGTTGGACAAGCTCCAAACATTCAAGCATTTAAATTACATTCCATCATTTTAAGTTTTCGAAGTTTATATTTTAAAGATAAATTACGGACGATTACTTATAATAATAACAATGTGAAAATAATAAAGCAAGCTAACATTTCTATTGAAGTATTCGAAATTATCATCAAGTAAGCGTAAATATAATATATGATATTTAAATTTAAAAGTTTTTAATAAGTTTAAATTATAAATATATAGATATATTTACGATGGCACCATTTCCTTAGAAAATATTAATACATCAGTCGTATTTGAACTTTTAATTGCTTCTAATGAATTTGGTCTTGAAGAACTGATTAATCATATTCAGTTATTTTTACTTGAAAATAATACTTCCTGGTTACGCCTAAATTTTTCTCGTGTTTATCAAGCTAGTTTTAAGGACAATAATTTAAAAGATTTACAACAATTTTGTGCAAATATTTTTGCCAAGCATCCAAAAATTATTTTTGACTCAGATGAATTTTTTAATCTTCCAGAAAATGTCTTAGTTTTTATCTTAAAGCTTGATAATCTACAAATGAATGAAGGAAAAATTTGGGATTATACTCTTAAATGGGGTATTGCTCAAAATCCCTCTTTACCTTCTAATTCTAATCATTGGTCTGATGAGCATTTCTTAGCTTTAAAAAGTTCACTTCAAAATTGTCTTCCTTTAATTCGTTATTTTCAAATTTCTGGTGAAGATATTGTTGAAAAAGTTCAACCTTACCATAAAATCCTTGAACCAACTTTATGGACTGACATTATGCTAAAATTTATGGCACCAAGTAAGGCTATTACTTCTTGTGTTTTACCACCTCGTATCAATTTATCTACAACGTTACTTTCATGGGATGTTGATAATACTGATATATCAGAAATTGAATCAAATAATGCAACCGAATTAGCAAATAGTGGTAATACTTATCGTATTATGGGTAAATATGAAGAGTCACTTATAGATTTAACTAAATCATTAATAATTGAGCCGAATAATGCAATTACATTAGCAATTCGTGGAGAAACTTATCGTATGATGAAGAAACATGAAAAATCACTTGCAGATTTAAATAAATCATTAGAAATTGAGCCAAACAATGCATTTACATTAAGCACTCGTGGCGCAACTTATTTGGATATGAAAAAATATGAAGAATCACTCGCAGATTTAAAAAAATCATTAGAAATTAGACCTAAGAACGCATGGCCATTAACAATTCGTGGAAATGCTTATTACATGATGGGACAATATGAAGAAGCACTTGTAGATTTAACTGAATCATTAAATATTGAACCGAATAATGAGTATGCATTACATAAACGTGGAATTATCTATCGTAAGATGAATAGATATAAAGAATCACTTTTAGATTTAAACAATGCAATGGGGATTAATCAAAATCAAAATAGTTTATATACATTAGGGGAACTTGGAATAACTTACTGCATGCTTAACCTCTTTGAAGATTCAATTACAAATCTAAATAAAGTATTAGAAATTGAACCAAATGATGTAGAGACATTAAATAATCGTGGTGCAATTTATTCCATGATTAACAAATATGAAGAATCACTCATTGATTTAGATAAACTATTAAAAATTAATCTAAATAATACATTTGCTTTAAACAATCGAGGTGTTACTTATTGTATGATGGGTAGATACGAAGAATCTCTTGCAGATTTAAATAATTCATTAAAATTTAAACCAAATGATGCATTGGTATTAAGAAACCGTGGAGCAACTTATTGTTTGATGGGCAAAATTACAGAATCACTTGTAGATTTCCATAAATCAAAAGAAATTAAACCAAGTGATATAACTACATTAAAAAATTATGAAGCAGCTCATTACAATTTTACACGCTTGAATAAATCATTAGAAATTAAACAAAGTAATGAATGGGAAATGGTTGTCGGAGGTATAACCTATCACATGCTATGCACAGGGATAGTGCTACATACAGTATAGTAAAGTAGGGTGCTGCATCAGAATCAAAGCATTTGGTACAATCAAGATATTTTTTATGGTTGTGCTAGAATTTTTATTAGTGCGGAAATTTTGGATTTTTAATAGTGTTTTAAAACTAAATACACGGTTTGATAGATCTTTGAAAAACTACTTAAATGTATAAAACCAAACTAGCAGATAGAAAATTTCATAATTTTAGGCTCTTTAACCCTGAGAACTTAATTTGCGTTTGTATTGGGCAGATGATGAGAAAAAGTTGAGCCGTCAATTGAGTTTTTAAATATTTGTTTTGCCGAAATATTTTGATTTATTGCTTCGTGATTTTGTGCTTCCTGTAAGCTACTTTATTACAACCCAAAAGGAATTTATTGGTCAACCATTTTTTCCCCTCTGGTTAAGTTACCACTGGACGTTAGGTGCGGCCTCAACTAATTAAATCAAAATAGTCAGGGTAACATATGATGATCATTAATTTCGAATTATTAATAGTTAAATTTCGATATTGTCATTAATCAAATAAATTTATATTTTTTAACACAAATATCTAAGAAAAGTGTGTATAATTTTTTAACTTGAAGCTCTTAACAAGCTTTGCATGATAATGGGGCTACTTTTTTCAATAGTTTATTAAAGCATCAACTATAACGTAAATATTAAAGATTAATTAATTAATTAATTTTTACGAAATTTATAAACAAATTATAGTCAATCCTCGATATGATAATCACCAGCTTGGCAAGTTGTGACTATATAAAGGTCAAGTTTTATATGGTTTATAATAGTTACCGGTAAAGCTCAAAAATAATGAGGAATCAATTGTAGATCTGAACAAATCATTAAAGATTAATCCAAATAATGCTTAGAATTTAAGTGTGCGTGGTGCATCTTATTTCGAACAGACAATTTAGATCATCTTTTAATGATTTAAACATATCGTTGAAAAATAATCCAAAATCTAGATTTGCTTTAATTTATCATTCAACGTATTAATCGCAAAAAGGTATGTTTTAATGAAGCTCTTGATGATATAAATAAATCATTAGAATTGATGTTGTGGAAAAGTTTATTACTTTTTGAAAAAATATAACGAATCACTCACCGATTCAAAAAGGCATTAGAAATTAATTTCAAAATTTTATGGAAAATATTTCTTATATTTGTCTCTTATTTTTCATTCATGTATAAAATTATAACCTATGTGAATTTTTTTTGTTGCAACATCGATCAGTTATAAGTTATACGATAAAGCTAGTTGTTTTTGTTCGATTAAATAAAATATATTGTTAGAGTTTCAACTAGTTAATTAATGCATCTTACAAGTTTCGAAATACATAAATATATAATTCAAATTGAAAATCCAGAACGTAATTAAAAATTGTCACTATCAAATTTAAATTCTCTTAAGATTTTATCAAGTGATGAAACATAATTTTATTTAATTCTTTAATTGAGTTACTTTATTTCCGAATTTTTAATTTAAAATTTGATAAATATCTTTAGATAGTCTAGTTTACGATAATTTTTACAGCCACACAAATTGTTTGCATTTTATATATTTCCGAGTCACGTGAGTTACTCGCGAGCCTTATAAAAAAATATACCAGATCGGGTACAGGTTGGTGTCAGATAGGCACGGTCAAGATCCGGGTTGTACGAGTGAGACCGTATGCCTGTCCAATTGGACCGTAAATTGCTCGGGTTTTGTCAAATTGGCACGAGATTTGACACGGGTAATGATACGCACCACCGCATTAACAAATACAAACATGTGGATTAATGACTAAACCATAAATGTACATCAGTAATCAATATAATATGAGCAAACTAAGTAAACTTTAGTAAGGAATTTTTTTATCAGTGAATTATGAGATATTGTATTTGTTTTAAAAAAAATCATTTATTGATCTTTCGCTCTCCGCAAACGAGTCAACACGTATCACGAGCCAACACGTGTGCAACGTACACATACGTGTCATTTGAACGTACCCGTTTCGTATGGTGTGATATAGCGTGCCACCCTTTTGCCACATAATCCGTGTCATTTTGCATTCCCGACACCAACTCGTAACGCAATCTGGCCCTCTTTTCTTATAAAGGAGTCAATTATTATTATCATATGTAATCGTCATTTATATGATAATCACATAATTAAACTTTGATCCGAAATTGGATTTTGATAAGAAATATGAATTCATCAATGCAACATTTCCAGCTAACGAATGATTAATATACTATGTATTTACTTTATACTGCTTTGTAATCTGCAATTTAAGATATTAACTCTTATAAATAGATACATTTGCTTTGGAATATATTTACAATTTAATTTCGTGACTCGATAATTCGAATAAAACGCGAAAAAAATAATTCGATCATATAATTTGAGCATACTCGAGTATTTTCCTGAGTTTAATTCGCGAGTCATGAGTAGACGTGCAGACGAATCACCCCAATTGATTCTGCGGCAATAAGACAAGTTACGGTTGGGTTCGTATTATTTCACCGACAATCACTTCACCGACATAACATTTCACCGACAAATACTCACCGACAAGTTCATTTTACCGACAGTTTGTTTCACCGAAGCTCATTTCACCGACAAGTTTTTTTTTAAAAAGCACACTAAATTTAGCCCTAATTCTACCTAATTCTACACTGACCCTAACGACAATGGGCATAATTACTTTGTCGGTGAAAGAAATAAACTGTCGGTAAAACGAACTTGTCGGTGAATAATTGAAATGTTATGTCGGTGAAATGATTGCCGATTACAGTAATTGATTGCCACCCGTTACGGTTGCGGTTGCGACAAAAATCATATGATCCTAATAGCAACATTTTAAGTAAAATATAAATAATGTTTCGCTTTTTTTCTTTTTTTCAAATTGCTTCGCTAAATATCTACTACCACAATAGAATTGCTTGAAGAACTAATAGTCAAGAACAAAGCTAATTATTCGGAGTAAATTATGATATAAATCAATCCTTTACATCTACGTATTTCCCAATGTTTCACATGCATCATAAAACATACTTTCGAATCTTATAAGCCACACTAAACGATATCATTTCAAGTCCAGTATTTGCCAGGAACGTAGTACAAAGTACGAAGAGTATGGTTTACTGAAGAGTTAAATGGAGACAGCAAAATCTGAGAATTGATTGGTTGATCAAATCTCATGACTTCTGATCTTCTATATCTGTGTACGTGCATATACAGGAATGGAGTACGATGTATTTTACAGGCGAGTTAAGTGGTATAGCGCATCTGATTGAATGATCCATCCTCATGACTTCATCAGGATTCTGCCCATATCGGGATCATTGTGCACCAATGAGTATAGATAGTCTTGATGTTTCTATATTTTGCATTAAATGGCTTTTCTTCTAGTATCGCATGCATGATTTTTTAATTAGTGCAATAAAAATTTTGCGCATTGGACAGTGCATGATCAGAGAATCATTCTAAACCATTATGATGATATATTAATTTCTTCGTCTGGTAATTGATTTAAAAATATGTTAGGAAAGGAGAGTAACAAAAATTATAGTTTCTGTGAAAAGAGCATAAAGTGCATATTACAGTAAATGGCATGTGCAATTTTCTAGTAGCACAATAAAAAATGTGGTATGAACCGAAAATTATTGTTTTATTGTATAAGCGGTGAACTGAAAACATTCTATTGTATAAGCGGTAACATTTATAATTATATATTAAATTCCTTATCTGACACTTGATTTGAATATCAAATTTTAAATTGCATGCTTGTATTGAATAATTGAATAATCTGGTTTTAGATGGCGTGTGCGATTTCCTAGTAGTACGATAAAAAATGTGGTATGAAGCAAAGACTTTGTTCTGTATAAGCAGTAATATTTATAATGATATACAGTATTAAAATCCTTATTTGGCACTTGATTTACATCGAATTTTTTTTTTAAACTATAATAACATTGTAATATTCCTACATATGTCCGACAGGCCACAATTTTTTGGCTGCCGTCTCAGCAGGTCAATCCAATCAAACCAACGTTATGGTCTAATTTATGGCTGCCATCTCATCAGGCCAATTAAAGCAGTGTTACATCATTTTCAGGGCGGGAGGGAAGAGTTGGCAAAAAAGATTCACATCGGCTTCTCATGCTTACTAAAATACTATGATCTGATTACCCCATACTTACTTAATACTAAATTATCTTCATCATAGCTACATCATAATTGCATAATTAATTACTGCATATTTACATCACCAATTACATACTGCACGCTCGATCGATCAAACATGTAATCATAACCGGGCCTATCACATGTTAGATCAGGTGAATAGATTCGAGACAAAAGCTGCCTCGATACTTACATATCGAGTAGCTATTGTATTGAATAATCCAGTATTAAATGGCATGTGCGGTTTTCTAAGCGCGATAAAAAATGCTGCATGAACCAAAAATATTGTTCCGTTTTATGATATATTGGGTTTCCTTATTTAGCACTTGAATAAAAGCCTGTTTATCTAATTTAATTAGTGCAATAAACATTTTGCACATTGGACATTGCGTGATCAGAGAAAAATTCTAAAATATTATAATAAATATATTAATTTCTTTGTGTGGTATTGATTTAAAAATAAATATTGCTATGTTGAGAACGAAGTGTAACAAAGATTATACCAGGCATGTTAAATGGCATGTTCAATTTTCTAGTGGCACGATCATACAGTATGAACTAAAAACATTTATAATGATATATTAAATTCCTTATTTGGTGCTAATTTATGATTGTATCAAATCTTAATTTAAAAAATTTGTTTGGGATCTTGTTAAAGCATGATAGCATGTTTTGTATTGAATAATCTGGAATTGACCTGGTACTTGTTGGCGCTTCTCATAGTTAATTTAATCGAATGCAAATTATAATTTTTATCATTAAAAATTCTCAGCTAAATTAATCATTAGCTTGTTTCAAACTTGTGTTCCAAAATAATGCCCATAGGCTTTATTTCGCACAAATACAGTGCAAATTGTAAATCACACCATTGCTGTATTAATAAATTTCTATTTTATTAACGTTAACAATAGCCCGTTCTCATTATACATTAAACGCGGTTTAATCTTGTTTAACATACTAAAGGTTTGTAATTGTATTTTAACCAAAAACAACATTTTATAGTTGTTTCAAAGTGTGATAATATTTAGTTTGATATTTACTGTTAGGACTGACGGTCCTTTCAGCCCGTTCTAAAAAGGACTGGACCGGCCCGGTCTCTAGACGGACCGAAGGACTGTCAGTTTGGACCGATCAATTAACAGCCCTATACCGTATAACACTGCCTATAAGACCCCCAGTCTTATTCAAGAAGCTCCCTCAACTGACTTAAATAGTACCCAGGGTACTGTATGAGGAGGGAGTACTATTAGTGATGAGCCGCGTATAGTACAGTACACAAAAAAAAGTTTATAATTTTCTAGAATCAAATTTTTACTTATGAAACCGCCTTTTATTTTCTAAATAAAGTTATTCCTCGCAAAATTTTGTATATAGATAGCTTATATATCATACACATACTATACAGATTGCACATGCTATACACACTATGCAACTGTACGTACTGTACGTACTGTACGCTAAAAAAATTCAGATATATCATATAAATAGCACATCACTAGGTACTATATAAAAATAAAATACTATAAGTAGCAGACATTTAATAATAAGGCATATATGGGGTACTATTCAAAAATTATTGGCATTTATAGTTGAATAGCATCCTGGTACTATATGAGAGGGGTACTTTATCAGGGTACTATAGGCAGCGCTATACAGTAAATTGCATATTCATCATTTTGCAATATATTTGATTAATTTTTTTTCGTTTAGACTGTAGCCTTGCTCAGCTTATTGGGCCACTTTATTAATTAATGGTTGTGTACAAAAACGAGGGTACAACTAGCTACACATGCACTTTTGGTGCCTAATTTAAGTAGTCTGCCCGCAGGTTCTACACTAGCTGCTATACCTGCAACCCGCTACGGGTATTGCCTATTCAAAACCCTCTGATCTAAATATACGAATCCACCAATTAACTTACACAAACAGCCATAGGGCTAATTTACCCCGCAGGGATCCAGTACTAGTCGAGCAACTTCGTCCCATTTCGTTGTTTTATTCCCCGGTACCACGCGGTCCGATATTCGAATCACGAGGTACGTTCCTTGCCCTTGTAAGGTTCGTTCGGATCCCAGCACCAACCTTATTTATGGTAGCACCGTCAGAGATCCTAATCTACCTCCTTACTCAGGTCTTCCCAAAGGGTTTCTGTTTTTCCAGTTCCTTGGATTTTTCAGTGTAACAAACACTTATTGCGCCCGAGAGCTTCCATTCAAGATGGTGGAACCAAGGTTATAGGTTTTTCACCCAACCGATGTTAAGCCACAGTTACCGTAATACAGGCCTAATTTTTGTTATCATCGCCAGTGGGATTTGAACCGTCGACCTGCCGCTTGGGGGGTGACAACCTGGCCACTTCTCTAGGTCACCACACCTCTAATATATTTGATTAATATTTTTGTATAAATACTATAGAAATTGTATTCATTATTTTGTAACATAACTTTTGTAAGAATATTATTTGCGTATTTACCATTTTGCAAAAAATTTAAGCAATTGTTTCTTTTTTAGGCCAGTTCGCTCTTAAAAAAAACAAAAAATGTAACTATAGCAATACTATGTATATTTAAGCCAGATTTTAATAAGCCTTTAGTAAGCTTACAATACTAGATATTATGACACAATTAATATATATTTTCTAAATACAATGCTGTTCATACATACACTCACGTTCCTAGTTTTGCGTGACAACGTCGCGCAGCTACTTATTTTGGTAATAATGACTCATTATTGACAAAGGTTAGGCATAGGAAATATTTATTATGATCCTGCAATCTTAGTAGCTCGAATTCTCGAAAATGATTACAGTATATCCTCTCAAATCCGATGTCATGGTGGACTAATGATGCCTGAAGCAATGAATTTTGCGATGACGAAGGGTTTAGTCAGACTAGACGATTGACGAAACCCCTGACGCTTGACGAAACCCCTGACGCTTGACGAAACCCCTGACGCTTGACGAAACCCATGACGTTTGACGAAACACCTGCACGCATATGATTTTTTATTGTCTATAACACATAATTTTTTGACCCATCAATAATAATACTAATCTACGAACATCCGCTATTTCGTAAACTAAAACCATACCTGATACAACGCCAGAGCATAAGATCGATCTTCCGTCACGTGATTAAACCAAACGTTCGCTTTCAAAAAATAAAATTTAGACTATTAAATCGCTTTTATGTTTCTTTCTATCCTTTACCCAAACCTAACATAAATTAATTTTTTTTGTTTACCTACTGTTGCATCGGAAAATCACGTGAACAGAAAAATCGATCCTATACCAGTCAATTTCATACCCTCAATATATTCGTATTGAGGTTTTAATAACTCGCTAGGTGTTTAATTCACTCGCTGAGGGTTTCATACACACGCTGAGAGTCTATAACCTCGTTGAGGGTTAAAATCACCCAACTATGCCCAATACTATGTCACTGCCAATTCGTAGAACGCCTATAGGATATATTCGGTGATGCAAATCATCGGGAAATATCGGATCGAAATGTCAAAAAGACATGGACTATTTTATTTCTATTATGTCGTTTTTTGTTATTTATTATGAGTTTCGCCATGCGTCATTGGTTTCTTCATGCATCATAGGTCGTCATTTCATTAATTTGAAGTTGCCTGACGCAATGGTTTCGTCATGTGTCAATGACGTAGGTTACGTCATGTGCAGGCATCATTGTGGTGGACATAGTGATGGAGAAAAATGCACATGATATCGCATGATATAATTTTTGGAATTTATATTTTCCTTTCGAAAAATATCGGATATGTGCTCAAATTTTACCAATTTTGTCTTCTTTTATGTTCATTCATTTTCTTTTCGGAATTTTTTTTCGCGACTTTTGCATCCATATTCCTTAATTCCGTCGACAATACGCTCCCTGCCTAAATTATACTTACTTTAATTTTCCTATATAAAATTTAGATGGGATAAAATGGCATGATTCCGAAACATGCGCATGAATGCGCATTAATGTACGCATGAAACCCATCTCTAGGTGGACAGCTTTTTATCGGCTTTGAGAGGTTATCTGATTTAATATATAGCCTAATGGTCGCATGATCCTGGCTGAATATAATTGGCCAGATTATATTTATACATATTCGGTTACACGAAGTCAGATTTGAGCCAATCAAATCGATTAATATCATCTGACAAAACCGATATTTTATATTTTGAGTATGGAAACGATAGGGTGGATATATAATTTTTAAGGGATTTATATAAAGCTTAGAGCTCTTTATCAAAAAATATATATTTTGTATAAATTTATATATTAGTTGCATGCCCTTATTAAATTTAGAGGTAGTGGCATGCCACCATTGGCATGCCAATGATCACCATGCCAGGTTCCCTACTTGCTTGTGATCAGGCCCAATAGTAATAGAACGCATACTCGCTTTACTGCTGAATGTAAAGCTATACAGCCAATTCTTGTTTCACTGTAAATTTTTCTTTGGTACATTTTCCATGCAAAAGATATGCTATATATACTTAGTGTATCTTTTTCTGTACTACAGCTGATTTGAAAATTAGTGGGACACATGATGAATTTTGTGATAATCGCCAGCAAATTTCGGTAATTATTTTTCGGTAATAAAAGTATAGTTTTCGATAATATAATCTTGGCCGGTACAAAACATACCGCAAAATAATTATCGAAATTTGGATGATCATCACAAAATTTCATGCGTCCCACTAATTTTCAAATCAGCTGTAATAAAACCATCTGACTGAGTAATAATAATAAGCGTTGTAGTTGAAGCATTCAAAATAACAACCTACTTTTTATTTTTTATTTGTCAGAATTTTTTTTTTACATCTGATTTGAAAATTAGTTGGACACTTGAAAATTTTCTTGTTTTTGAAACCTTTCGATTTCGTCTTAGGCTTTTCGGAAACCATGTCACAGTCTTCGGAACTTTGGTCCGATAATGAGGAGTTATATGATTCATAAGACGAAACCGAAAGGTTTCAAAAACGAGAAAATTTTTCAAGTGTCCCACTAATTTTCAAATCAACTGTAAATGGAATTTATTTTGAATTTAAAAAGGTGTTAGAGATTATTGCGTGCGTTCGTACGTACTGGTCCTGCGCGGTTTCACGCGCTGCGCAACTACCCCTAATTATCATACCTCCCGCTGACCTTGTCACGGGAAATTTTGTCAATCGCCATACGATGCAATTTCCGACCGATTACTATATTTCTGCGGAAATGTAAATTAATAAGCCCAGTAACTTTATTATTTCTTTCGACATTACCTCATAATTAGTAAAGCTTTATTACATTGCCATTATCGAATTATTACACATTTCCGGTAATAGTTCCCATTACCAAATCCTTTGTAAATAGTCGTATATCTTACACATTCTTGGTAATAGGGTTATTGTAATAAAGGTTCGCTATATGTAAAGCGGAAGGATCTTTTAGACACACATAACGCTAATAAATAAATTACTTTCCCAATCAAGGATGTTAAAATTAGAGGCCATTTGCCCTTTTTTCAAATAACCTAGGTCATTTCAGACTAACTAAAATTCATAATAAAATTTGGGTCATTTGAGGTCATTTGAGGACTTTGAAGGTCATTTGAAGGTCATTTACCATCCCTGCTCCCAATAATATAAAAATTACCTTCTTTTAATATCCTAATGTCCACGGCTCAAAGCTAAATTGGTAAAAAAGTTCATAAAGTCTCTTCCGAGCCATGACAACCTACATGTGTTCATATTAAATGTTCCGATATCCTCGCATCCATTTTCCTATTTTAATGCCTACTAATTTATGATAATTAATATCGATTGTTTTGACCTATATTCATTAAATATTAGCATTATTATGCTTGCTTTAAAAGAATTGAGACTAAAAAAAAAAAAAAAACAAAAAAAAAAAATTAAGGTTTTTGAAAATTTTGGGTCGGCGTGTAATGCAAAACGAAAATTTAACTTTGCGTCGCCTTACCGCGCAACTCATACAGGGGTCCCCAAAATTCCAGGTCGGGACATGTCGGTGCATCGGATCATGGTCGGCTGGATCGGAATTGATCAATTTTGCCCCAAGATCATAAAAATTTTACTAATAAATCATATCCATTCATTAAGTAAAAAAAATGCCCAGCTGATCCTGGGGCTAAATGCCGACCTAGATCTGACGCATCCGACCCGGAAATTGGGATAGCCCGTAAAAATCGTATATCGCTGCAAAACTTCCGAAACCTAGTTTCGCCAGAAGCCCCAAATCCGAAAATTACGAAACCTCCGAACTGAGCGAAACTTCCGAAACTTCCGAAACTCCCGAAACCTCGAAATTGACGAATCTTTCGAAATTTCCAAATTTCGAAACAAATAACCACTAAATTTCATATAAATGGTTAGACTAAAGTGGATTTTGGAAATAGGTAGGATCTTAAAATTCGGATTTATGCCATAAAATGAAGTGGCCTTTACCAGTTTTTCGGGCTAAAACGAAACTTCCGAAACTGGCTTCAGAAACCAATAGCCAATAAAATCACGAGAATCCGCAACACGTGAAATAGCGAGCGTAAATGAGCAAAAATTATATTGTTTATTCATTGGTTTGAATAGTTTGATTCCAGCTTTTTTATGTTCACGAAAGATTCGCGAATTTGTGTTTATTTTTATTTTTATTTTTTTATTTTTATTTTTATTTTTATTTTTTTTATTTTTATTTTTATTTTTATTTTTTTTATTATTTTTTTTCAACTCAAGAAAGGATTTTCTTGTTTGTGGGATGCAGTCTTTTTATTTATTTATATATTTATTTATTTGCTAAGTTTCGGAAGGTTCACACAGGTTCGGAAGTTTCGGAAGATTGTGTTTCGCCCTCGGAAGCTTCGTTTTCGTCCGGTTTCGCCCATTTCGGACATTTCGGCCATACCGTAGTTTCGGCAATTTCGGAAGTTTCGGATTCTGGGCATAACAAAACTCCAGTGCCGAAACGTTTCGGACTTAGGGTGAGGTTTCGGTCAAAACACTGGCACTGCATATAGTACCCCGGGTACTTTTCAAAAAAAAGTCAGCTAAGATCGAATAATACCCCCCAGACATTGTGAGATGGGAGGATAATACAAATCATCATTACTGATCTATATATTCCTTGCTATTAGACATATCAAACCCAATGAAAAAGATCGCACTATTAATTATGACATTGGCCACAAATCGCTTTTCGGGATACTATTCCAAGGGTACTATATGCAGCGCTGTACGGTAATAGATACACTTATTCCAAAAATTACAAAATTAAGTAGTAACAATCATGAACTTGATTATTTTAAATGCTTAAATTATTAAATAATCTTCACCTAATTAGCGCTAACAAAGCAAACCAAAATTAAAGATTCACGAATTGAATAGCCTCTTAGACATCTAAATTAATAAATGCTCTACATACTCATCTCTTAATTTCATGTGAATAAAACATAGTAAATATACCAGGAACGGAGTGATATGTAATATTACGAAGTATATGGTTGCTGAGACATTTTTAATGGCGTATGTCCGCAAAATCTCATACTTGATTGGACATTGTGCTGAACGCAGTAAAAACGTGAATTTCTGCACTTAAACATCACTTTATGCATCACATAGTACTATATTTGTCTATTGTATGAGAATTGAAACGCTTTAACATGTTTTGGTCTCGATTAAAGTGCATGCCGATCATTATAAAAATAACTTTTTTTATAATTATTGTTTCATTAACAGGAGCCATACCGTAGATAGGTACAAGTGGCGATTGAGGAACACTATAAAAATAACTTTTTTTTTTTATTGTTTCACTAACAGGAAGGAGCCATACCGTAAATAGGTAGCAATTAAAGGAAATTCTAATGTATAATTTAAAACTTGATTACTTATCCGATGTATGATTGATTGGTTAATTGATTGCAGTGAAGAAGTGAAATCTGCTGTGTAGATCGTATTTTATTCTGTTTTTTAATAAGTAGCTGCACAACGCAGTTGCGCCAGGAACGGGGAATTAGTACATTATGATGTAAATATTATATATTTAACTTCCGAATTACCTTGCTGATTACAAAATTACTTTAACGTCTTGTAGAGAAGAAGGTAAAAATTCTAAATTTTTATGCAACCTCTGCGAATACGTTCGTTATAGGATTAATCAAGTGATATGGGGTCACGAATCATTTTGATCTGAGTCATGATATCACTTAATTTGATCCGATTAATTATGCGCTCAATTTAAGAGTCAGTTTACGAAACAATGTAGAGAGGGCGTTAATAAGATAATAATTTAAAGTTATGTAATGCGAGAACGATAATAATATATTTAAGGGGCAATGACGATGTTGATACCTGATATCTGCATTGAATAGAATTATTGAATAAATTTACTAAATTAGACAAATTTTTGTATAACTTAAAAATAACCTTAAATAGTAAATTTACCATATCAGAAAGGCGCATAATATTGTACGAGCCTATGAATTATACGACATATGGTAATGTACTAATTTTTTGAATAAAATTTTCCGTCAACACTTATAAAATTAGTATTCCATATACAATCATAATCCTTTTCCCTTTGTTACGTAATTATTTTTAATGAGAAAGATTAAAAAATTAGTAATTATCATATAGATAAAATTTGTAAAAAAATTTATACTTTGATTAAAATCTAATTTAAATCACCCAATTTCAGATCATCTCCCATCTTCTAGCCCATAACCCTTTTGTCACATACTATACGACCGCGAAATAATGCGCATGAGTGTAATTTCAATTTTCACTATAAATTAACTTAGTTCAAACCATAATTCAAAATAATACCCCCACGCATAATTTCACGGTTATACAGTAATAATTAAAAATCCGAACAAACGAGAGAAAATGTTCCAACCCACCACGCTCAAATGTATTATTTATAACTGTTCTAAAGCAAATAAAATTTATTATTATTGGCTTTATAAGTATGTAATTATCTTTGCCTCCAATTACGCAGTAACAATACCCGATAAACTCTGCTATAATTTCTACGCCTCTAATCAAAGCCTTAATTATAACGTTTAGAATCCATAGGCAAAAATAGTTAAATAGTTTTTGATACTAAAATTGCTTTATTTATTCAATTTTAATCACCACTTTATTAGAAATTGCTTTCCTCTATTCAATTTTTATTTTATTAAGAAAACATCATAATCATCATCAAAATTCTAATACTATTAAAAAAAATAATGTTGACCCTATCAAAATTAGTATGCATGCCGAACAGTTTTGTATCGGTTTTGTTACTTTATCGGACTTGAAACATGTCAAACTATTGAATTTATATAACATGAACGAATCTGTATATCAATTTTTTTATCAGATTTAACTGTTTATCTCTTTTGACAGAAACTTTTTAAGATGGTCGACTTTATAAATATAATAGTACAGCAAGCCTATTTATGATATCTAATTAAATTATAGTACTAGTACTTTTAATTTTATTCGAGACCGATATATATATCGAATATATATATATTATAACTCGTATTATAATCACCTAATAATTTAACTTAATTTAATTTCATTTTATAACCTTACTTATTTCAATTCCTTTTAAAGATATTTTAATAAATACATCCTTTAATTCTTGTCTAAAATCAACAATTATAGTATGTGTATCCGTTCCTGGTTTAGCGCGACTACGTCGCGCAGCTACTTATTCATTAATTTAACACAAGCTAAATGAAATTAATATATGTATGTTTAATTATGGTCATAAATTTGCTAACCATCTAAATGATCTCTATTTTTTAACCAATCAAAATTTTCTGGCCCGCGGGCCACCGCGGGCCAGAACCGGTCCGGTCCGACCCGTGATCGACATAGCTGACCCGAGTAGCCTGCGGGTCATGCGTTTGGTATAGTACTGTACGCGACACATCACTATCCATGCCATATTGATATTTAATAACAAAGTCGTTTTTTTATAGATCTACAACTTTACATGAATTCTATATGAAATAATATTTAAAAATTAGCATATAAAAAAATAATATAAGAGCAGTTTATATTTTTAAATCAAGATCCAAAATTTAGCATCAGCCGGGGTATTAATTTTTTCAACGAAGAAATTCGAAGAAATTATTTTACATAAATCATTGACAATTTATCACCAAATTATTATTACAAACAAATATAATTATGAGAGTCATTTACATTTTAATAAACGTATTAATGTTTATTTTTACGTTCTCAAATTATTTAACAGTTCATAGTCAAGAGGAACCAAAGGAACCATTGGCAAATTTGTGGAATATTGAAAACGAAGAAATACCCTTATATTTGAGTATTGAAAAAAAACCTATCTATGGTGGATGATATCTTGAAGCAATTATTGGATGATGATAATTTTGGAGGAACTTATATAAACGTAATCCAAAATAAGATAATTATCAACACACTAAACTTCACTAGGGCTGAGCAAATAAAAAACCGAACTGAAATAAGTCAATATATAAATCTCCTAAACTTTACAGGAGCACCTAATTCTACTGCTAAATTGACTTCCAGATTTCAAGATATAAAAAACTTAGCTAAATCTTATATACCAAAAGATTGTATGGGTTATATTAATGCAGAAATTAATAATATCATCATAGCTTTATGTAACGAAACACGTAATAATTCTAATAATGAAGCATTTGTAAATGCCATTAACGATAGAATGTATTTTCCGATTTTCACCTACTATAATTGCTTCAATACGACAAATCATTATACCTCTAGCTTAAACAATATGAATCTCGAAAAGAGAAATAACATAGTTATGCGAATTTTAGCTGGTGATGGCATATATGCTGATGATATAAAAAATCTTGCCAGTAGTACGTGTTCAGCGGGCTTTTTGGCAAGAAGACAACCAAATATAAAAAATATAAATTACATTGCCACTGCTGGACATTGTTATACTCCAGGTTTTGGTTCTTATTAACTTTATTCATGGAATTCAACAAACCCCTCAACTTTATTTGGGAAAATGCAAGATTATTTACTAGAACCAATAGATTTTGGCTTAATCTATATAAGCAATAAAAATATTCAACCGGTACCATGTGTAAGGAATACACATTCTGAACGATATAAAGAATTATTTATAGATGATGTTATATTAGCATCCAATAATGGTGCTCATTTATGTCTTTCTGGCTTACGTTCACATGTTAAATGTGGGTATATTGCAGCGTTAAATGGATTTACTTCAAATGGTAAATATTTTCATGATGATATATTTGTTGTAAACTTGCGTAGTACAGGAGGAGATAGTGGAGGGTCTATATTTTCTTATAAAAATCTTACGCATGTTAGTCTTAATGGTATAGTACAGTGAGGTCTTTTCGATTTTTATAGTAATATTTATGGTATTACCGGAGTTACAACTATAAATTCAATTTTAAAGGTATTCAAAGACCTTGAAGTTATTACAGTTCTTTAAATCCAGTAGGTCAAAACTTTAAAAGTTTTTTTTACTACATTATACATTCTACAATATATTACAACTTATACTATATTTAAATTATGTTCTAAATTAATGTTACGTATTATACCGTATTTTCGCGAAATAACGCGCAGGGGTAAAATTATGAAATTTTGCCCAAATTAAGCTTAATTCTGGCCATTATTCGAAATAACGCCCATGCCCGTAATTTCGCGAAAAATATTATATATTTGAATATATTTAATAATGTAAAGATGAAATCAAAAAATTATAATACTATAGCATTTTGAATTACTAAAGTTTAAAATTAGGGATATTAAGCAGTTAGGACAGAGCCAGTATTGAAATCACACGTTTACGATTTTAACAATAAGTAAAAAATTTTATATTTCATATTCACATAGGTGAAAATAAATTTTAATTTTTATGATCTTTTTTTATTATTTATGCATAAAATTGTCAACATTGTTTTTAAAGATCACATTTAACCAACATTAAAACCTAGATTCGATCACGGATCTAGTACATTGTGGAGATATTGTACCATTAGAAGGAAAAATTTAAATAAGCATGCATATTTTTCATTTATAATTGGTACATAGATATTTAAAAAAACTGTATACGGAGTTTACAGTATTTGCTTAATTGTTATCAAGCTACAGATTACAATAGGTTGGTTCCTTTATACGAGTACACAACATGTGTGTGATATTGTGCCAAAAAAAAACTGGAATTTGAGCTTTTGAGTTTATAACTTAACCAACTAGACCCCTAAATTCTGATCAATTGATATATTATTAAATTTCAACAAGCGGCTGAGTTTTGTCAGTTATAATAATAAGCTCAATGCCCAAAGTTCGATTTCCATTGGTAAATACTTTAATTTTGAAGGCTGTGATGATTACTATTATAATGATATTTATATTCAAAATTATTACCGCTGTTGTGAATTTTTCTGAGTATTACACATAAATCAAGATAACTTTCGTTCTAATTATCTTATTAATTTTATTTCATCTACTGATATTTTTTGACAAGCCAAGAACTTCTCTGGCATAAGACAACATAATTTTTATAAAATGATAATATTGTTTATTTTTATTGTAGTTAATTATACTAATGATGCAGGAAAGTGCTTTCTAGCAATATAATTCAAGTAGAGAAAGAGATGGGTATTGAAACGAAGATTGGAAATTTATGATTATTATTCACAAATCATCATTGGTTGGATCTTTGAATAAACATGCTACGCAAGAGAAATCTATCTATGCTCATTTCAAATAAAACCCAAACTTTGGTACACTAAATATTTAAAATTATAACAAAAAGGATTACAAAAAAGCTACCACATGTAGCTTTATACTTATATGATAAAATAATTACACATGAAAACTTATATGTTCATTTTAATTAGGGCATTGTAATTTTTTTAATTTGAATTATCTATTAATTCAATTTTGCGAACCGTTACATGAGTTAACTTATTTGAATTTTCTGTAATTAATTCTTTAGAGTTGATAGTTAACAAATCTGCTCTACTTTCCAAATGATTAGTAGTTGATTGTGATGCAGCAAAATTAAAAAACTGATCAGTTTAAATTTCTTTAGAATAGCTAACTTTATCATTAATCGCAATGCTTAATTTGGATTTATCGTTAATCATAATTCTCAATTGCCCTTCTACAAAAGAAAACTGGTTATTATAAATTTAATTATATAATCAACTATTATAAATCATAATACTTACTCATTAGCTGCCTCATTTTTTTGTCATATTCAGTAAACTCAAATAAAATCTTTTTATCATTTCACCAAAGTTTTACAAACTTCTGCTGCTGATGGTCATTTTCGTGGATCATTTTCCCAACACCTTTTCATTAAATAAATATAGCATGGTTCAAAATTTTCGAAAATAGGAGGTCTTAATTCATTAAGAGCTATTTGCACTTCAAGTGGTTCAAAATATTCTTGAAGACTTGCGTAAATTGCTGTAAATGATGTTCCATAAAAAATTTCCCACATAATTATGCCAAATGAGTATATATCGGATGTTTTAGTATATTGTTGATTCTTTAAAAGTTCCGGGGGTATATAAGGTAATAATCCATAGACTCCATTAGATTCAATCTTCGAACTTTTATTTGTTGAAACTGAAAGCCCTAAATCTGCAATACGTGCACTTTGTAAGGTTTCTTGCAAAATATTGCCACTGTGTAAATCTCGGTGAATGTAATTTTGTGAATGTATTGCTTGAAGATCTGACACAATACAATGCAAGAGCGCCAATTTACCTTCCCATTTCATTAACGATATATTATAAAGATTTTCTCTTAAAGAATCAATTTCTGCATATTCTAGAACAATAATATAGTTTTTAGAAACATAATGTTGCGATATTCCATGACACCTTAAAAATAATGCCAAGTTATCATAAATTTCCCAATACGCCTTAAACTGTATATATAATAAGAATGTGAAAAACAACCAATAATTTCTAAAAAAGCATAAAAATCCACCTCTTTTATAAATTCATCTGGACAATCCTTTGACCTATGTATAAATTTAAGTGCGACAGGACAGCCAAATTCGACCTCATCATACATTCGTCTAAAACCACACCTATATACAGTCGCAAATCCACCCTTCCCTAACTCTATAATGTCCTCAAATTCTTCATAAGAAATCCACAATGGTGGATGTTTAATTTCAAGTAGTGCTTTTTTTACATTGCCGTCAATATCACAACTTTCATACATAGATTCGTTTAGACTAAGGATATTTATTAAATTAATTGAATAAATTAATGAATAAATTCTTGCTTAAAAAAAAAAATACCTGATAACTTTTCTCGATTCCTATTGAATTTATATGCTCATTAATAAATTGCGAAATTAAACTTGATTATTTAAAACAATCAGGCTTAGGCTAAGTATCCTATTTACATTTTATACCAAAGATTTGCCTTCTGTAAGTCTCTTGTTGTTCCAACTCCATTCCTATAACAATAACCTAATTGAGACATACCAATAGCGTTCCCCATATTGGCAGATTTTTGGTAATAAATAAATGCTTTAAATTCATCCTTTTCAACTCCATTTCCAATTTTATAACAATAGCAAGATCGGTCATTCCATTGGAGTTACCCATCTCTGCAGATTTTTGAGTATAAGCGAATGCCTTATGTTCGTCCTTTTCAATTCCAGCTTTATAAAACATCCAACATTATTTATTCCAGGAGTATGACCTTCTCTGCAAATTTTTGAAAATAAACGAATGCCTTATGTTCGTCATTCTGAACTCCAGATAACAACATCCAACATCATTCGCATCACCCATCTCTGCAGATTTTTGGTAATAAACGAACGCTGTATGTTCATCCTTTTCAACTCCAATTCCATGGCTATAACAAGATCCAACATTAAGCATTCCATTAGCATTATCCATTTCTGCAGATTTTTGGTAATAAATGAATGCCTTATGTTCGTCTTTTTTAACTCCAATTCCGTTTTTATAGCAGTTACCAAGAGAGCACATACCACTAGCATTACCCATTTCTGCAGATTTTTGGTAGTAAATGAATGCCTTATGTTCGTCTACTTCAAATCCAATCCCATTTTCAAGATAATATCCAATCATTGTCCGAAGCGTAGCGAGGACTCTATAGTACAGCAATCGACACGATTTTGTGTCAACTATAGAGATCGACACTGATCAGCCCGATGTTTATTCTTGGCTTCGGACACTAACGGGTTTCCGTTTCCTAGTATTAGTTAATTCTCGATAAATTTTATACTTTGACGTTGATTGGCTTATTTGCAGAATATCAACCAACCAATGAGTACATTTAGTAGATTTTTCATAAATCAGATTTACGATATTAGAGAAATGAGATAATCTAATCTTCAAGATGGAGGCAAATGGAAAAAGGTCGAAAGCATATTTTAATATGCAACAATGAATTGTGTGTGATGACTAACGAAAATATAAAATTAGATTTAACAATGTAGCATTAATACAAAATAAAATTATTGAAAATTTTTCACAAGTATCCTAACCTCCATCAATGTTTTCCTCCAAAATATTTTATCATTGCCTGTATGTTTTCCTCATTCATCCATTGATCAATTTGATAAGTTGATCAAGCTCATGAAATTATAATTACTTTTAAAATTTCATTATCTAATTGCTGTAAAATTTTTGTATCAATAAATGTAGCATAAATATTCACCAATATATTAATTATTTAGTCTGTCAATATTCATACCTACCTCAAGATTGTGAATAGACAAGTCTGGTGAACCATAAAAAGGCTTGAACAAAAGTGTTTGATTTATTTCTTGCTCTCTCGTTAAATTGTTAAATTTCTCAATTCTGGTCTCTTTAATGATTTTCAATAAGCCAAATAAAAGTACTTTTCCAATTAGTTCTACTATTGAAGTGTCAGCTTAATACACAGTATATGCATTTAGAACATTTATTCATTTAAGGGATTTATTACTAAACAATATAAATAATTTATGAATTAGCTAACCTCCCTAATAATCCATTGAATAAAAATCTGCACCTTTCTTCTGCAAATTTACATCAGTTTTAGGACCTTAATGAATAAAAGCAAATATGAATAACTTACTTCAATAAATAATTCTAGTATTCATGAACTAATTTTAGCTTACTATATAGACAATCGTATGAAACATGTAACATGAATGGAAAGATATTTGCCATTAACTTTGATTTGCAGAGATAGCACATGATTTCGAATTTAAGCGATTGTTATTGACATAATGACTCTATTTCGCCTATTTGATATAAGAAAATTATAAATTAATTATTTAATATTGACATAAAGCCACTGTATTATTATTACGCACATGATAGTAATCCATTACTTTCATATAGTGAATACAAACTACCCATTACCTATGAAAATTTTATTAGCATTCTCTTTTTGCAAACAGTTGAAAATTAAATATACAATAAACCTCTTTTGTTTCCAAATCTGCAAATTTGAGGCTTAATTTTTGAAAAAACTGAAAAGAAATGTATAATATTAATCAATAATATAATATTATATACCAAGAATGATTATATTAAACATACTTCGAGTGTTATTTGAAATAAAATTTTTTTCAAACAATGAGATTTCAATTCAATATTTTTAATTAATGGTAGTAGATGCGTAATTTTATCCTACAATTTAAGGAAGAATTTTAAAGGTAAGGTTTTCTAAATATATGTAACAAAGAAGCACTTGAAACCTTATATAACTCGGTTTTAAGAATACAATATAATATTTTAACATTGATATTAGCAACGTTATTCTTATCCCTTGTAATAATTCCATAATACAGTCATATATCTCTAAGTACACACCCTTGGAACCACATGGGAAAAAACCAAAATTTATACTTATAAAGAGTGCGTGTATTTTGAGAGGTGAAAATCTAAATTGTTATATTATTTTTGACAAAGTAAAGGCATGCAATTAGAGAGATTTTCATAAAGCGTGCATTTAAAGAGACTGCTTTAAAGAAGTCTTTTGTATTAAATTGTCAGAAATTTGAAATTTCAAGCTTGAAATGGATACCTTTTCAGTTAGACGATCGTAAGCCATTTTAAGGAACACAATAGTAAAATTCTTAACCAAAGTAAAACGCATAATATTTTCCGAACAAACAAGTTCAGCAAGCAAATTCCACGGAAGGTTAACTGTTTTTGTTATTCTTTTTTTAATGTGATTAAGTATCTCTATGGCCTTATTTAAAATAATAATAATTATTTGTTAAACTTACATAAATTATGAATACCATATCATAATTGTCTTACTTTTTTCGCACAATTTCACGAGGACTTGCAAGCTCTTTTAGGACATGACATAAATTATTTTTTAAAGTTTCCTCAAATTGAACTTCATTTTCAGCAGACAATTTGAATCTCAATATTTTCTAGCAATTCTATATTTGAGATAAATTTTAATTGATTAATCATTATAACATCCCAATAACATCTCTTAAAAGCAATTATGAGAATGCCTACATATTTCGTTATTAGTCATTTGTAATTAATTTTTAAAAGTGAATTTTACTTCGAATGAAATATATAAAATATACATAAAATGCATGTTATTTTATATTTAATGTTAAATTAAGATCCTCTGAATTCTCGTCCCAATCAGAGACTTTATTTTAAAGGAGAATCATTCAGGAAGATACAAGGCAATTACATCAGACTTATATACATATTCGATCTATATAAATAATTTATCCTACTCTATTGTCGGGTTGACTTTCTTCCTTCCAAGATCCATTCACACAATTAATTCGTCATTGAAACAATCATCTCTTTAGCACACAATATATTTGTATACACATGCAACTTCACTCCTACACCTATAAACTTGATCGTACGATTCCTTTGTGCAAGGGTCTCTTCAAGAAGCAATAATAATTCGGACAATGTGTCCTCCGTATGCAAAGTTAATCTAGGATGGCGTTATGAGATGGATGAGTAATTCGTTCAACAGTTGATAGAAGTTGGCATTACGCGTCAAATGTCTATATTACTATAGATATCTAAAAATGGTGGCATCTAATACTACAATTTTTCAGTTCGACTCATCAACCCGTAGATCTTTTCATCTTTTGGCACTCTCTCTAATTACCAACTTGTTGATCTTTTCGTCATTCGTCATTCGTTACCATCCTGTAGATCAGAGCGTCAACTATCGTATTTAGTATCTATTTGTTCATGTGATTAGTTCGAAAGGAACGATCGTCCTTTTTTTTTGATCGTCGATAGAAGCAATAATTAAACGGATAAGAAGGTGATCCCGTATATCGCTTATTGTCGTGTACAGCCTCACGTTCTTGAGAATTTTCTTTAGAGAATAGCTAGAATATGTGAAAACACTAAAAAATAATTAAAAATGCCACAATAACTAAATCCCAACAAGGAGTGTATCCTTCGGCTCTCCGTCGACTCATCAACCCATTGATCCTTTCTTTATTTGTCGTTTTCTATCGATTCCTTTGTGGATCATTTCTTTATTTGCAACCATCCTGATTATTTTGTCATTTGCCAACCCGCAAATTTAGCACTGCACTGCCACATTCTTCTTGCATTTAACTACGTATAATCTTCATTTCTAGCATTGATCATCTTCAACACAGATTTGACTAACCATAACAGTGTTACGAAGATAGTGAGCAAGATCTGTAACAGAATTTTTTACAGTACTCACAATAAAAATCACAATAATTCCAAAAGAAATTGATACAACCTTAGCTGATATTGCGTACTGCCAAAATAGCGAGTAAGTTATGTAACAGAGTTTTATAGCACCGTATCATGATAGAAATCATGATAGTCTCTGATGCAAACTACATGTCATCAGAATAGAAAGTTCTGTAGTGACAGATTGTTTTACAGCAACTCATGATAAAAATCACAATAATTTCAATACAAACCATCTAAATGTTAACCACATACTGTGTAAATCATCAGAATAGTGAGTAAGCTCTGTAACAATTTTTTTATAGTAAAATTCATAATAATTTTGATACAAACTAACTAACCTCATACTATGTATCACCAGAAGTCTGTAGCAGAATTTTTTACAGTAACTTATAATAAAAGTAATGATAATTCTTTTGCCAACCTTAACATATTGTGTGTTACCAGAAAAGAGAGTAAATTCTGTAACAATATTTTTATAGTGACTAATGAATGAAATAACTTAACCATATGCCATATGTCACTAAAATAGTGAGTAAGTTCTATACCAGAATTTTTTACAGCAGCTCATGAAGTAAATCATAATGATTCCAATGCAACTAATACAACCTTAACCACATACAGTGTGTTATCAAAATAGTGAGTAAGTTCTGTAACAATAGAAATCATGATAATTTTAATGCAAACTAACTCAACTACATACTTTACATTATTGGAATAACAAGTTCTATAACAGAATTTACAATAATTCATGCTAGAAATCTTGATAATTCTAATACAAATCATCTCAGCATTAACTACTTATTGTGTGTCACTGGAATAGTGAGTAAAATAAAGCATAATAATTCTAATGCAAGCTAACTCAACCACATATTGTATTAATGGAATAGTGAGTAAGTTCTATAACAGAATATTTTATGTAACTAACTAAACCTTAATTATATACTATATGTCACTAGAATAGTCTTGAATAGTGAGTAAGTACAGTAACAAAGTTTTTAAATCATAATAGAAATTATGATAATTCTAATGCAAACTAAGCCAAATTTGTGTATTGTGAAGTAGCAAATTCTATAAAAAATTTTTTATGGTAATTCATGTAAAAATTAAGATAATTCCAAAACAAACTAACTCTGTCTTAACAATTTACTGTAGCTATTATACCCATGCCTTCTAAAGTTGCTTTATCTTTGTTTTTTGCTTTCTACTGGTGCTCTTACAACATTAAGTTGAATTTTTTTAGGATACTTCATCCCATATAGATCTTTTTTTTTATCCTATTACCTTTAACTTTTTATCCAATACCACCATAATAGTAAGTTTTACAACAATTTTTTATAGTAATTACAATAAAATGTATAATAATTTCCAATGCAATCTAACTTTACTAAAATAGTACAAAGTATTTTTTATAGTAACCTTCAATAGAAATTATAATAACCCTAATGCTAACTCAATCTTAACCACATGCTGTATATAATCTAAATAGTAAGTAATTTTTGTAGCAGAATATTTTAAAGTTAACACACAATAAAAAACATGATAATTCCAATACTAACTATTTCAACTTTAACTACATACTGTATAATATTAAATAACAAGTAAGTTCTATAATAGAATTTTTACAGTAACTTATAATAGAAATTAAGTCACAACTATGTGTTACTAGGATGACAAGTAAGTTTTGTAGCAGGATTTTATGATGATTCACAATAAAATCATATACAAACTATAACTCAATATTGACCTTATATTGTATTTCACTAAAATAGCAAATTAGGCTGCACCAGAATTTTTTATAGTAACTTATTAAAAATCATGATAATTCAAATTCAAACTAACTTAGTCTTAATTATATACTGTAATACTACTATAATAGTAAATAGTTCAATATTAGAACATTTTGTAGTAAATTACAAAATAATAATTTTAATATAAAACTAAAAAATTATTTGTGTCATTGGAATAGCAACTAAGTTCAGTAATATAATTTTTATAGTAATTTATAATAAAAATTATGATAATTCTAATATAATCTTAGCTATAACTATGTTCTATAACAAAATTTTACAGTTGCTTATGATAGAAAATATAATAACTCAATCTTAAACACATTTTGTAAGTGATAGGATAGTGAGTAAGTTTTTTTTTTACAGTAACTCACATTACAAATTATTTTACATACTGTGTTATGAAAGTAGTAAGTAAGTTCTATAATAAAATTTTTTACAATAACTCATAAAGCTATACAAAATTATATTTTTGTTTCTTATAAAATAAAATTTTAAAAATAATCTGACCAGTCTATAAAATTTTATAAAATTTTTAAAAAAATTTTTTTGAAATCAACCTGACTATTAGAATATATAAAAATTTTTAAAAAAAATTTAAAAAAAAAAACCAAACAAGATAAAAAAAAACAATTAGTTAAAATTGTATAGCCTAATATGTACTAATTCAACACTAACTATATACTATATTTCTAAAATAGTAAGTTCTATAACTAAATTTTAACATCAACCTAAAATAGAATTTCTTATAAACAAATCCTATACTATAATTTACAGAAAAAGCATGTAAGTTTTGTAACAAAATTTTTAGTAATATACAATTCAAACTACTTCAACCTTATTCACATACTGTGTATTATCAGAATAGTAAGTAAGTTCAATTACAAAATTTTTAAAGTAACTTATAATGCAAGCTAATTAACTTTAACTATATACTGTATATTACTAGAATATGTAGTACTGTATTTATGCAAAATAACGCACATGGACTTTAAAATAGCATAGTTGGTTTCGAAATAATGCCCATGTGTATCCTGAAATAACGGATACTTCACATAGCGAATTAATAATCTGTTGAAATGATGAACTCAGATAACAAAGTAGAAATAAGAATTTTTAGCCAAAAAACCTGACATAGATCAGAAAGGCTATATATAGAATTAAAAAATACCAGTTTGTTATGCATAACTCATATAACTAACAATTTTGCAAAAATTAGAACTTTACCCCGAAATAACATTCATGCGCGTACTTGAGGTGCGCATTATTTCATATAAATATGGTAAGTAAGAACTGTAATAGAATTTTATTATAAATTACAATGATTATCAGAATAGCAAGTTGATAAAAATCAAGATACTTTGCTTAACTTTAATCACTATACACTTTTTATAGTTGCTTACATCATATATAACTTTAATGCAAGTTAATTCAATTTTTACTGTACTGTATATTACTTGAATAATAAGTAATTTTGTAACAGAATTTTTATAGCAATTAAAATAAGAATTATGATAAAATTATAATAATTCCAATGCAAATTAACTAACTTTTAACTACTAATATACATCACTAAATAGTAAGTTTTGTAATAAAATTTCTTAATAGTAACTCTTAATAGAAACTAGCTTAACCCTAACTGCTAAACATATTGTGTCAATGAGATATGTTTCAAGTAAGTTCTGCAACATAATTTTTTACAGCAATTTTACAATACAAGCTAATTCAGCCTTAACTATATATTATTGCCAGAATAGCAAGTTCTATAACCAAATTTTTTATAGTATCTTATAGTGTAACATATGGGCGAATGATGCTCATTACTTGTGATATCTAAATGTGATAAGTATAATATTCCAAATTTGGATAAACATTCACACAATTTGTCACACAGATCACTGGGGTAAACCATATAATAGGCCTATTTTTAGCAAATCTGTAAATTACAATGGTAGGCTTTTTTAATCGCCATTTTCAGGGGTTTCTTAATGGAAACTGAACAATTAACGAGGATATTAAATTATAATAATTACTATAACTGATAATACAATAATGTAATCTTATAAATTAAAAATTTTCTTTTTATTAAGTGTATCAATCGCTTTGCCAAATATTAATTCTATGCATTGCTTTTCAATACTAGACCATAGGTATGATTTGATTGGACTGATGCTGGACTGGACTATATAAAATATATAAAAAACCCCAAAGTTCTATATTAACTGAAATATCGCAATAATTACAAAAAAGTAACCCGTTATCTGCATAAAATATACCTTCATATTCTTTACAAAGTGTATTCATTACTGCTATTTTACCTTCTTATCAAATAATACAGTGTTACTTTGAAGATTCAAAGAACCAAAGTAGCATGGTGTTCTTAAGGTGCCCGTTCCTAGAAAAATAGTCTCTATAGATAAATGCTGCTAAACAAAAAAAAAAGCAAATTAGATAAAAAACATTGAATTATACCTATTCATGAAACAATTTTTCTGATTTTCATTACTTTCATATTGTTGAGCTAAATTGGGCCATTTTAACTAAATAGTAGAAAATAAGTTAACAAAACTAAACATATTGAAGGTATGTTAAAAGAACTTTCTAGTATACTAGCATACCTATTTTGGGACGATCTCTTGACAATGTTATGCTCCAAACTTGGACGAAAGAATATAGTTGGTTAAAAAAAGAACATTTAAATTAGCCAATTAGATGACAGAATTTTTTACAGTAACTCTTATATAAATTATGATAATTTAAATAAAACCAACCCAACTTTAACTGCATATTGTATTATTGAAATACAAGTAAATTCTGTATTTTTTAGTAATTTTAAAATGTGTACTAATTCAACATAACTATAAAACTGTGTCACCAGAATAATAGTTCCTGTAATAAAATTTTGTACAGTAATTTACAATAGTAACTAATTAAACCTTACCAACATACTATGTGTTGTTAAAATAGCAAGTAAAAATTTTTACAGTAGTTCTTATTAATAAAAATCATAATAATTTGAATCAAACCAACTCAACTATATTGCATTACCAAAATAGCAAAATTTGCAACAGAATTTTTTATAGTTAATTAAAAATAATTTTAATGCACTAACTCAACATCAGTTACATATTGTGCTACCAGAATAGCAGATTCTATAATAAATCTTTTTATAGTAACTTATAATAGAAACATGATAATTTTAATGTAAACTTACTCAACCTTAACCACATACTATATCACTAGAATAGTAAGCTCTGTAATAGAATTTTTTATGATGCCTTATTACATATAAAATTGCATTATTTCCAATGCAAATTAACTTAACCTTTACCACATGTCATGTATCACCAGAATAGCAAGTAAAGAATTTTATAAGCTCACAGTAAAAATTAACACAACCCTTATCAATACAATATTTCACCAGAATAATTAAGTTCTATAACAGACTTTTTATAGTAGAAATTACAATAATTTTAATGAAACCTTAATCATGCACTGTGTGTTGACAGAATAGCAAGATCTTTAACAGTGTCCTTCACAGTATAATATTATAGAATTCATGATAACTCCAATGCAAACTGTTTTAACCTTAACTATATAACATGTATCACCAGGATAGTGGTACTTTTGTAACAATTTTTTACATTAATGCATAATAGAAAACATGAATTTTTATAGTGAAATTATATAATTTCAATTTATACTATATCTCACTACAAATGTAATGAATAAAATAGGTGGCGCATAAGCGCCACCTGTTATACTAGTAATACAAATAATATTCGATCGCCCATTAAGACGATGTTATGTGAACTTGATGAAACAAGATTGGAATGAAGATCCAGAAAAACAGCCAGCAGAAGAACTCGAAAGTTTTTAAACAATGGCGAGAAGATTATCAAATTTTAAATTTAACGGAACTAAAAATATCTAAGCATATCAGAAACTTTGACATAAATGCAAAAGTAAAATTGCATATTATCTCGGAACTGTGATCAATATTTTATAATTAATCCTTAGGATAATATCTATTTATAAAATGAAAATAAAGTAAAACTAATCTCTTTACATTTTCTAAATAAAATTTAAATACCATTTAGCTATTATCAGGAGACTATATTAAAATATGAAAAAAATCTCTAAGAAATGATTGGGATCGAACGTGTCCTGAAAGCGAATTCAGTTTAGATCTTTAAATGTTTATGACAGCTCAACCTGTATTCAATAAAATAGATGAGAATAATAATGTTAAATGTGTAACAAAAGAACCTTAACATTAAGTTTATGTTGATAATATCATGAGTGCCAATCAATCAAATTTCGAGTTTGATTTCGTTGATAGTCTCAAAGCGCCATTTTCAAAATAAGATACTTCAAAGGTTTTAGGTGTAAAGGAAAAAATATAGATATATAAAATATGAAGTAACGAAAATTTTATTATAACAAAAAATACTAGTTACAATGTAAGATATAAATGTTAGCTTAGAACTGAAAACTGTTTTCTTAACCTATAGATCGTCATAAATTGATATGTACTGTACTTATTACCTAAAAATTTTCTGACATTACACTTGACCGATACTTATAGGTAAAATTGCCTCCCTGACATTTTCAATTAATGTCCCAAGACAAGGTTTAAACAACCGTTTTTTATATTTTTCATATTTTTACTTTTGATCGTTTTTTTATCGGGCTGATCTGTGGAGACAAATTTTCATTTTTTTTAATTGGTTAATCTACATATAACAAGTCATGTGGGTACATGACCCCTTTTTAAGCTTAAATTAATAAACAACTTTGTTCAGGAAATAAAAAAAAGAAATACAGAAATTATTGTAAGCAAGTTACTGTTTAATTCATAAAATTTTGAAATTATGGTTACTCCAACGTAACTTTCTCGGTAGCATATTGAATGTATTTTGAAGATAAATAGATGAAGTTCTGCAGAGTGATAAGAATTTTATGTTTTCATTTAATGAAACTTATTTATTAATAATCTTGATAAAACTTAAAGATAACTTCTTATATTTAATATTTATGACTATTTACTAATTGAAATATTTCGTATTCATCCACTGAAAAATATGAATGCCCATAGTCATCATATGTAACATTTCTAATTCGTTTTTCATATGAAAATTGACGATTTCGACATTGATCAGGATTAAAAAAAACTAAATCACATCCCCCACCACCACCACCAAAAGCTGGGCCACAATTAGATTTACAATAAATTGCATATTTTGAATTTTTCACACGACTTAAAATTGAATTTTGAATAGTACCATTTTTTAATGAAAAAATAAAACTTTCGTCGCAATCCATATGTCCACAATTAATAGATTTATCCCATCCAATAGGATTATATCCACCAAGAATTTCATCAGTATCTTTAATCTTTGCAATTACAACAATATTCCTTTGCCTATCGCATAAATTCCAAAATGGAGCAGGAGTAAAACCATCTCTGGTTCCGCGAAGAAGTAATTTAAATACATATGGATTATTTACTGCAGAATATGGTTCAGCTTTTTTATCAATCCATGAAGTAATTTCAGCCGCATGTACTTCATTAATGATCGTTGAAAATGGATCAGTCGTTCTGGGTGGTAATGTATGTTTTAAAATTACACGAGGTGGTAGAATTATTGATAATACTGATCGGTCCGGAGATAAAAACTTTTTAATTATATCATCCCATCTAATATTTGTTGATATGGTTGTAAATAGTCAATAACATCACCGCCAGGTATTTGAAAATAACGAATATAAGGTAAACAATTTTGTAAAGTAGTCTTCAAAGTTAAAAAATTTTCATTGGACCAATTTTTAGGATCAGATGGCATTTCGGAATTTTGTGCAATTCCCCATTCAATAACATGATTCCAAATTTTTATTTCATCCATTTGTAAATCATCTCGTTTGATAAGAGATATTAACGAATTTTCTTTAATTGATGTAAAATCTTTTGATTCAAAGATCTTTTCTGGGTGCTTTACTATAATGTTATTACACCAATTTTGCAATTCTTGAAATTTACTATTTTGAATACTTTTTTGAAATACTTCATAAAATGTAATCGAAGCCATGAAGCTTTTGTTTCAATCAAATAAGTTTCAAGACTTTTGGCCAGTTCTTCAAAAAAAAATTCACAAGCAGAAAGCATGAGGTTAAAAATAAATGATGTATTGAGATTTTCTAATGAAACTATTCCGCCATAGATATACCTTTAATTAATTTTTAAATTTACAATTATACATTAATAATTTTAATATTTTAAAACATTTTAAGATTATAAGTAAAAATATGTATTATATATTTACTTGAGAATTGTTGAATATTTATATGTTTTAGACTAACCGTTTTAATGTTGTTCTTATCATTGTTAATGTTTGCCAATTTATTACGAAAATATAATGACCTATATTTTAAAATTGCTGAATGCGCTCGAAATTTTTTAATATTTGGAGATTCACCAACATTAATTATTACGTCAAAATCATTCTCATCATCAAGAAGTTCAAGATAGTTAGTTGAAAGCTTTTCTAAAAATTTTAACGTCATTTCTTTTGATTGATAAAAATTAAAATGATTATTCGGAGGATATTTAATAAGTAATGTAAATCTTTAAAATGAGCCTGGGTAAAAGTTATTATTTCAGTTGCCAGTTTTAGTTAGGTTAGGGGTTAGTTCGCTGTATTACTGTAGTTATTTTACAATACCCTGGGTATATTTAAGGACGTTCAAAAAAAATTAAATTTAAATAATTATGTTATGTGTTAATTATAAATTTTGTCAATCACAGAATTATTAATTAATACATGTCATTCTCAATTTTTACTTGATTGAGGATTGTCAGATTTGCGAATTTGCCTATTGCTCGATCAGATGTTTATTGAACATAGATGAAGAACATATGGGAATTTTGTTCGCTATCTTTACAGGATTCACTCGAAACAACTACAATGCAATTTCAGCCGCTGATCCCAAACAACTTATGTAATTGGGAGGAAAGGGTGGGACGAAAGAGCAAGCCTTCTACTAGGCGAGCGATAGCGATGAGTAAAATAACCTTCTTAATCCGGAAACAATGCTTAAATACCATCGCCTTCCCCTTTCGCCCTATCTTAATAACCTTCTTAATCCGGAAACAATGCTTAAATACTATCACCTTCCCCTTTCGCCCTATCATAATAACTTTCTTAATCCGGAAACAATGCTTAAATACTATCACCTTCCCTTTTCGCCCTATCATTATACATGTATCAATAGCTTACCCGATTACTAAAATTCATACAAAACACGACAATCAAATAATCACATGCACACATGTTGCAAATCAGGAAATACCTGCATCTAACAAGATACTTGACTTCCGAACAATTATAAAAGGCTAAAACAAAGATCGTATGATCAACAAAGTCATCTGACTTTGCAATAATGATCGCTTTATCACTTCGTTGACAAGCTTCTCAAAGTTTAATCCATAATTCACCAATTTTAGTAGCAAAAAAAAATTTTTTTTTTTACATATGCGGGCCCGAAAAATGAAATAATTACATATAAGAGCCCAAAATGAAAATAATTACATATAATGGCCCAAAGTGAAGATAATTAAATATAAGGACCAAATTTTGAAAAATTTTACAGTCAAGGGCCTAAGTTTTTCATAATTAATTAAATTGTAAGTTTTTAACATGTAATATAATTTCTTTAAGCTAAACGCGTTATTTTTTAATCGTATCGTATTTATTCTCTTGTGTCTTATAATTTAACTTTCTCTACGAGTACAAATATCTTTGATTAACACGTAGTAACATTCACAAAAGCGACTCATGTTTATAATAATTTGATGCGGATAAACTTACTTGTTTAGAATTGAATGAACATACAATATTAACAAAAATCGTGCTTGACCCGGTAAAACTATTTTAGTTAAAATTAAGCTAAATAATATAGTGCAAAATGTATAAAGTAGTACATTTTATGTATAGTGACAATGTTCAAAGAACCACTATCATCATAATGCAATGATTTTGGTCCTTTAATTGTAAAATTTTTCAAAATTTGGGTCTTCATATTTAATTATTTTTACATTGAGCCTTATTTAATAGTTATTCGGCACGAAGTGCCGAATAACTGAGTTATTTGCTGTATGCTATTTGATTGGTCGATTTTAAGCACCGAAGGTGCTTAAAATTCGACCAGTCAAATCATATGGCAAATAACGGTAAGGTACAATAGTGTTTTAATGCTAATAAAGCGCGATAGCGCTTTACTAGTATTAGAACACTATTGTACCGTAGTTATGAGTACTTCGTGCTTGAATAACTTGTTTATACGGCATTTATATTTGTTGGTTTTGCATACCAACTGTTGACCGGCGTTTGAGATTTTAAATTTTTATGCACGTGAGTTACACACGTTGTCCGGATATATTTTAAATCCGGAACGGATTTAAAATATTTCGGATAACGTGTGTAACTTACGTGCATAAAAATCATAAAATTTCAAATGCCGGTCAACAGTTGGTAAATGCAAAATCCAACAAATAGAAAATGCCGTATAAATGTAATTATTTTCCTTTTTCGGGTCCCTAAATGTAATTCCCCTTTTTAATATATGTACAGTACATACGAATATAAAGATTACAACGTGTAATTGATGCACATATGTACATCTCATAAAAAAAAAAAAAAATTATTTGTTTGCTACTAAAATTTGGGGTATTATGGAATAAAATTTGAGAATACAATTTGGAATCAATCCAGGTCCAAATCCGCAATTCCACCAATATGTTTAGTAATAATAATCCTGATCCATTGCGAATAGCGGAAAACGAAGTTTTTGCTTATTCAATATAGATCAGTAATCTTGAAATAGTGATCGGGATTAATGTATTTAGATACCAAACTATTGTAATTAATAAAATTCAAATTTGTTAAACAAAAACCCCTAAAATTATTATTACATTTATGAAGTATAGATTTCTTGACCCACCATCTTTTTGTTCATAAAAAAATAAATTATTAAAAACCTTTATATTGATACATATGTCATATATGTCATATTTATATTAACAAACAATAGAAACGTTAAAATCTTTCAATATTATCTTTATATGTATTTTCAAAACATTTCCAGTTTTCTGTTAAAAATTTTTATTATTTAAGTATCATAGATTTATTTTTATAAGCAAAAATTTCTAGCTTATTATATAAAGTTATTTCAAATAAAATTAGAAAAGAAGTTTATTAAATATATTATCCGCTCGCTAAATAATTTTATAAATTTGTTTTTTTTTTATAGCAAAAATTATTAAATTCGTTAAATAGTTTCAATAAATTCTTTATTTATAAATAAAAACTAGGTAATTATTCCATTGTTTAAAATTTGATATGTAAAAATTTTATTTAAAAAAATTAACTTTGGATAATTATGAGTTATTTAGGTACTTTGATTATAACCAGAAACTAAATAAATGCGAATAAGTAAAATTAAATGAAATTTGAATATTAAGGTGATTCAGTATCAATGGCCAAATTTCTAATTTTGATATTTATTTCATAATTAATGTTCTAGAAATTCTATTTTATATATATATATATAATGATTATATATTATCAAAAAAAAAAAAACTCTTATTTTATTTTTTTAATTTCGAATTTCAAGCAGTAATAGAATGTTTTAAACTCTCGCTTATTTTCGAAATAAGATGATAGTTCTAATGCATTAATGAATAGTCTATCTAAAATTATGAAAATAAAACCGTTCAAATTCTAAATAATTTGATCGATCAGTGGACATTATAGTATATTTGGACTAAATTATTCTTAATAGGCAGAAATTAAATGAGATATACAGTAGTATATTTAGACTAAATTATTCCTAATAGGCAGAAATTAAATGAGATATACAGTAATACGAATTAACAAAAATAAGGATTTATTGATCGAGTTATGGAGAAATCAGCAATTAAGGGGTTTCAGAATTAAAAAAAAAAGAGTATTTCGGAAATAAGTAAGAGTTTAAAAAATCTTATTTGTATATTAAAATTTTGAAATCAGAAAATGAAATGGAGTGTATAAAGACTCCCATTTGACGAATTAGCTCAAATTACTTACTGAACCTTTGTTCAAATTATTTATTAAATCTTCGCTTAAATTATTTTTTTATATAACTTGCTGAACCCTTACTCAAATTATTTACTGAACCTTTGCTCAAATTATTTATTAAATTTCTTAAGTAATTTTTCTACGTAACTTACTAAACCTTTGCTCAAATTACTTACTAAATCTTTGCTTACTAAACCTTTGCTCAAATTACTTATTAAACCTTCGCTTAAATTATTTTTTTTATGTAACTTATTAAACTTTCGCTTAAATCATTTTTTATATAACTTATTAAACTTTCGCTTAAATTATTTTTTATATAACTTATTAAACTTTCGCTTAGATTTTTTTTTTTTATATAGCTTAACAATTATTACTTAACTTATTCGTGCTAGTTGAGTATTCATTCATAAGTGTAAAGGACGGTTCTTTAATTGAAGAAATATACAAAGAACAAGTTGAAGAAGTACAAAAGAAAAAATTTGATAAAAGAATGGAGATGACTTTAAAAAGATATTTATTTGTTTAATTTGACGTTGTCGATGTGAAATTTTAGGCAATTTAAGCAAAAACGATATTAGAATTATCGATTAACAATAAAATAATTTATATAAATAAGCTCTATTCAAATTTTAGTTAAATAAGAATAAAATAAGATTTATGAAATTTAATTTTGAAACCCCTTATTATTAGTCGCAATTTGACCAACAAACAGTTATTGATATGTCTGATGTAAAATACTAACCGATTTCGTTATGCTATCAGGTTCTCTTAATACTGTTACAGTATTGTACTAGGATGATGTCGAACAACTTACTCAAAAATCGTTCAGTGTTCATAGAATACATCCCGAATAAGAAAGTAATTGAATGTAAATAGCTAAAATACTTCTATTTAGGGGTTCAAAATAAAAAAAATAGCTTTTTAAAATGAGATTTGAACCTTTTTGTTAGTGCACTAAATGTTGTTTTTATAAAGATTTTTGAGAAACATTCGAAAAGGACGTTTTGAAATCTGATTTACAGTGGTTCAGGAATTCTGCCGCAAATAAAAAGTCTGACAAAAAAATAAAGAAAATTCGTTGAAGCATATTTATGAATCTAGGTAAGATGTTAATTCAAAGTCTCTTTATTAGCATTTTGATTTTTCTTTTATTGTTGCAAAAAAAAAAAATGTAGGTAGCAATTCTCATCCACATTCTCATCCACATTCTTATTCACACTCTCTTTCACATAATTACTATAAAAATAACGGCTGAAAATTACCTTTCCTGATTTCGAGAAAATTTTGGTTGTAGACACCTGTGCAAAGACGTTACAAGTTACAAAAATGTCACATAACCTAAACCACATACAGCAAAAAGCTGATATAATCTTAGGCCTCGCAAAGTAAAATTTTCGTTTCGCATTACCAAATTTTTCAATGGCCCCAATATTTTATTTTTTACAATTCTTTAAAACAAGCATAATAATGTTTATTTTAATGATATTTAATGAATATAGTTCGAAACAATCGATATTGATAATCATAAATTAGTAGGTATTAAAATCGGAAATGTTTAAGGGATATCGAACCATTTCATGATTGTTTATATGTCAGTGGGAATATTCGGAGGTATATAATAATCTGATGAATTAGGAATTGGATAACTAAAAATAAAAGCTAGCTCTCAAAGCCCGGGCGTTGCCCCGGAAATGGGGTTTCTGATTTTTTTGACTCTTAGCTAAATACTCGGAAGTGAGATTTCAAATTTTATTCCGGGTATTGGCCTGGGTTTGAAATTTAAATAAAAGTTCAAATAAATCCAGCTTGGGTTTAAATGAACCCAAATTGGTTAAAATGAACTCGGGTTGGGTTCAAATGAGCCGATTAGGTTCAAATGAACCCAATTGGGTTTAAATGAGCACGAATTGGGTTCAAATGGCCCTTAATTTGGATCACTTGAACCCAAATTAATTGTTCTTTTTTTATTTATTTTTAATTTTTTTTATCAAGTCATCCATTCTCATTTTTAGCAAAGTCCTGAAATTTACATAACTGAAAAAACTTGCTTTGTGCAAGTTTGTAAAACTTAGGCCGTTTTTAGTTGATTTTACCAGGAACGGAGTGATATGTAATATCACGAAGTGTATGGTTACTGAGACATTTTTAATGGCGTACGTCCGCAAAATCTCATAACTAATTGGACAATGCATTAAACGCAGTAAGAACGTGAATTTATGCACTTATACATCACGCAATGCATCACATAGTACTATATTTATCCGTTGTATGAGAATTGTTTAACCAAACATCGCTTTAACAGGTTTTTGTCTCGATTTAATGCCTGACGATCATTATAAAAAAATGGCTTTTTTTTATTATTATTGTCTTTCGGAATTGCACTAACTAAATATGATATGAACGTATTACATGACAAGAAGGAGCCATACCGTAGATAGATACAAATGGCGATTGATCTAATATCTAATAATTTAAATCCTGACGATATATAATTGATTTGATTGATTGATCATTAGGGGCCTGATTTTTAAAATTAGTGTGGTACATAGTTATGTGCCGTGTATAGTACAGTACGCAAAAAATTTTTTAGAATATTCTGGAACGTAAAACTATTTATAACTTAAATTTCCCTTATGAAACCGCCTTTTATTTTCTAAGCAAAATTATTCCTTGCAAAATTTTGTATATATATATCATATGCAATCTATACATATTTCACATACTATATGCACTGTACAATTATACGTACTGCTAAAAAAATTCGGACAACATATAAATGGCACATCACTAGTGGCACGTCATGACATCGTATTTATAGCAAGAGGTAGTGAAATCCGCTTTGTAGATCGCATTTTGTTCTGCTTTTTAACGCCCTTAAACAACTCTCTTAAATAAACTTAAAAGTTCAAGAACAAGTGCAAGAACAAATGCAAGTGCAAGAACATTGGCTACGCAATATATAAAAAAAAAACATGATATTAATAAAAAAAAAATACTGGTGAATACATTAAGATTGATTTCTAGATTTTACCATTTTTCGATCATAATTTTTGCCGTCCAGATTATCTGTCAATCTACCAACCAAATAAAGTCACGGTTATATCCAAAAATGTGATCATGTGCTAGAACTAATGTAGCAATATGATCAAGTTGTTATGCTTGACGCTATTGATTGGTTATACAACCCGTGATCAAAATATTAACAGTTAAGATGGCTATAGTATTGCACAGTGTGGTCGGATTCTGTGTTGCCGGGAATTTCTAAATTAGGGGTAATTTCGAATAATTTTTATGGAAGAATTCCCATGTTTGTTTTCCATAAGTTATACCGTTGGTCTGTGTTTGATCTTTAGATAAGCGGAGTTTGAGGTACGTTAATTTATTTGTGGAACTTCTGTGAATTTCAAATTCAAATATTGTGTTCCGGAATTTATGTAATATTGTATCATCTTTAGATAATTCCGCTATTGTTGGATTTTCTCCAAATTTCTGGGCTATTATTTTTCTTTCTGCTTTATCAAATATAGATAAGTATTTGAGTCCTTTGTATGATTTTTCTATTGTTTGGATTTTATGCTCGATTCTTCTAAGGGGCCTAATTGATTCTTGAATTTTTTTCTTGTATTTAATTAAGGTCTGGATTTCATATGATGATAACTTTCCAAATTTTAGTGCTAATACCGGGAATTGTTTGTCCACGATTTCAGGTATTTCTTCCTCTGGTATTTCTAAGTCTATATCGTTTAGGAAGTTGAAGGTTTCTTGAGTTCGTTGTGATTGTTTTTCCAATTTTATTTTTATTTCTTCTAATTTTTGCATATTTATTGGTAATTCTAGTACGTCTTGTCCGTAGGTTTTTATTTTTCCGTCTATTAGTTCTATATTTTCTTCAAGTATGGGTATTAATTCATTCCGGTGTTTTAGTAAGTCTTTTATTTTGTAGAGGTCCCATGGTCCTAAAGTATGTGGTTCTGTGTGTTTTGGTGGTTCTTCTAATGGGTGTAGGTAGATTGCTAAAGTTACTATATATTTCGCTTCTTTTTGTAGGCAAGGTTCTGCTCTCCATTCTTTAGTTGAGTAGCATGTTTCTTCAAATATTTTTAATAATTTTTCGTTTCTTAGAACAATTTCTGCTTCTTCAAAGCATTCTCTTATTACACATACATCTATATTTTCATTCTTTTCATAAATTGCTTTTCCTCCGGGTCCGTTTAATTTTAAATAAAAGTCTTTATTTGGATTTATTCTTTGAGCTAGTAATATACATATTTCATTTTCTATTTCTGTGAATAATATTAATTGGGTCATTTTCCGTTCTGGGAGGAATGATATTATTTCATTTTCATTGTAAAGGTTGTTCCAGTATTGAAATAGGTTCTCGTTCCCAATATCGTTCATGGTATTTTTCAAGTTCTTCGTATGTTTCTACTATTGTATAATGATTTGCTATCCAAATTCCTACTTGTTTTTCGTATAATTCTTCAAGGAATTTTATGTAGGAGCTTTGTAAGCGTTCCTGTTTTTCTTTTTCTGGTTGTGCTTGATAATATGGGCTATGAGTTTGTTCTTGGTACTCTATTGTCAGATTGATTCTTCTGATTGTGTCTACTATTTCCCAGTATTCTTCGTTTTCGTAGCAATTATGTATATTGAGTGTTTCGTTATTTTTAGATTCGTATCGTAGTGCTAGTTCAAATAATTCTGCCTTTAGGTCTGATTTTAGTTTCTCTAAGTTTTTATATAAAACTTCTATGGATTCTTTTCTTTTGTTCTTTTTGATATATTTAGTTTCTCCTAAATCTTCTGGTTTTACAAGGAATAAATGATATTGTTCAAATAAATATTCTGGTCTAATATATTTTAGTTTTAGTTTTATTCTTCTTGTTATTGCTAAGTGGCTAAAGTATTGTGATCTATAATTACTGGTTGATTCGGATTGAGAGTTGTAACTCATTTGTATTTTTGTATGGGTTTGTTTTTATCCAATAAACTAATAATAAGGGTGTTGATATTATTACTATGACTAATAATATAAATGCTATTAATGTTGAAATATAGTATTGCGAAATATCTAAATCTAAAGATTGCATTAAGATGCTTTTTCAATAGTGCTTTCTATTCTTTGATGGAATTGGTCTCCTTTAATGTTTAGGATAATATTTTCTATTATATCTGCATATAAATTATTTGCAGCAACTATTCCTATCTTGTGTCCTAAATAGGGCTGATAAACCTGTTCTTGTAGTTTAAAGACACTTCTCGTTATTGTTAATTTGTTCCAGGTATGATTATCTGAGTAGCAATTGTAGATATTTAATTTTCCTACTGTATCGCAAGTTTCTTCTCTTTTAATAAGATATGCCCTATATTATTAATTATTATAGAGTGTAAATAGTCAAGCTTTTTGTATAGCTTTTCGTGTTCTAAATATTCTGGTTCTATTTCTTTTATGTCTGATGCAATTGTGCAATATCCGTATTCTTCTATTTTTCTTCTGGATCTTTTAAAATATTCTTCTTTCAATTCTTTTATTATTATTTCTTCTTTAATATTCATTTAAAGTGAGTTAGATCTTGTTCTTTTGGGTTTTTCAGTTGGTTTGTTATTTTTCAGTAATATTCTATTGATTATCTTGTCAGTGGCCTGTTCGAGTCTTTCTTTTTCTTTTCTTAACTCCTTCACTTCCTTTGTTTTGTCTATGAATTCTTGGCTAAGTTTATTTATTTCCGAATATGCTGATTCGTAACTTTCTTCCTCTTTGAAGTATATTTTATTTCTTGCTCCTTCAGAGTATAATATATTATCAATAGCTTCTAGGTGATGTAATATTAAATGGTGGAATCTGAATGGTAATATTGTGAACTGGTTGTTATAATCTCCATAGTAGAATTCTGTTTCTCCTGTTTCCGGATTGTCTTCAAATATTATGCAAAATTCTGGTAATTCTGCTAATAATCTTTTCTTTATTCCTTCGATTTGTGCTTGTGTGTTATCTAGGAAATTATTGTAAATAACGGCCATTCTGGGACCACCACCGTTGTTCCTGCTCTGCAACTTTTCACATGACGGAGTACTTTTTGCACCAAAAGCAGAGGCGGGCACACATAATTTACCTCATTCTCCCACCTCTGGGTGAAACAATTTATCGCTTCCGCTCTAGTGCAGAAGTAGTAGCTATTGAATCTTCGTAATTTCGCATTTATATGGGACGCCATACGATCGATCGAGTGTGGTCCGAAAGTCCTCTCTATCTCCCGAAACACCTCCTCCTTGACGTACCAATCTGACAAATCGAAGACTCGGGTCCACAGGTCTGCCAAATTTTCCGCAAATGGTACCCATCTTAACTCGTAAATCCAAATGTCCTTTTCTAAACTAACTTGCCAAAGCCTTCCGTAGGCATCCTTCTGCCACCACTGTCTTACTCCTAACCTCATTGTTGCTAAGGCCGTATAGTTGTCTATAAATATCAAGACCCAGAAACCCTTTAATAAATTTGCAAAGCTCTCGAGCCCCAGTAGAACCGAGCTGGCTTCCAGCTTTGCGATTTCCCGACAGTTGAACTTTTCCCCCCAGTTTCCAAATGCCATTAATCCTTCTAGTCTTGTGCACTATCCGGTCGTAGAAGCATCAACAAACAGGGTCTTTATCAACAATGGTCTCCAAGATGGGCGGCCGTTGTACCTTTCCAAATTTTCTACCAACCAACGTATATCCATCTTCGCTTGGTCTGACAACCAAATTCTTTCGTCCCATTCCCAAAACTTCCTGTTTGTTGTATCCAAAAGGGAGTAAAACTCCAAACATCTCACTTGTGTCGGGGCAAAGGCACTTGCAAGACTCTGGACCTTTCCTGTGATTCTTGCCAATTGTCTTGCCATAACCCACTCTACATCCGATAGTGTTTTCAGACATGTCTTTACCTTCTCCAATTTTGTCTCTGGTACTATCACCTGCACCTTTTCCGTGTCCATGAAGAGCCCATAAAATTTTATTTTCTTCGATGGTATCGGGCTGCTCTTGTCCCAGGCCAAAACAAAGCTGCAGTTTTTTAGGTCGGCAAGATAATCTCGTCCTGAATTTTCTCCAAAACAAGAGCTGAGATGTGTGCCACCCATATATCGTCTACGTGCAAACCCGAGGTTATTCTTTTTGACCTCCAATGAGCAATTAGTGCCCGAATTATCTTCGAAAAAATCCAAACTGCCTGTGACAGACCGAATGGCAGCACCCAATATTGGTACCAATTTTTCCCATTCTAAAACCCCAGAAAACGACAGGCTTCCTTGTCCATCAACACATGATGGTAGCCGTCTCTTAAATCCAACGTAACATTGACCAGTTTCTTCCTATTGACTTTAGTAGGCCACCTAGTCCCTCGAACCGAAATGACTTCTGCGGCAACTACCCGTTTAACTTCCTCAAGTCTATCACTAGACAGAAACGTTTCGGTCCCGGTTTTGGTACCAAGAAAATTGGGAAAACCTTGAGTAGAAGAGCCGGGTGGACTTCTGACATGCAACTCTCTCTATTGCACCCAATTTTTCCAAACGTGCCAGTTCCTTCTCTAACCATTTTCCCTACTCTATTGACAATTTGTAGGGTTTCGGCACTTTGCTCTCGGCCAGACTCCATACGTCCCTTGGAAATAAAGGAACCTGATTTTTTAATCAACAAGCTACAACGGGTGGCGGGTTTATCTTTTCCATCCAATACTTCACTGCCACTGACTCATGAATCTTTCCTACCACTTTTCTGCTCTGGTCCATATCGTCTATCTTTTTCTCTTCGCCCTTCTGTTCGTTTTCTTTTTCCCAAGCGTAGTCACCTACTTTCGTCACTGGTTTTGTTCCGAAAAAATCCACTTCCTCTTGTGCTTCCTTCTGCCAACCTTGAAGCGCATACAGAAGCCATGTGACCAGCGCCCCCACAATAATAGCAGGTCAACTGCTTACTCGTTTTACTAAACATACCCTGGTAAGTTGGGCCCAGGTTTGGGAACACACCGTGGTTTTGATGAGGTTGTAGAGGCAGTGTTGCCAGGGTGGACGGAGTGGGTGGAGTGTACTGCATATATGGGTGGGGAAACAGATATGGTGTATAGTAGTTTGCTCTTGAACTCCAACCCCCAAACCTTTTTTCTTTGGTTTGCCAAGTCCTTCGATTGTAAGGTACGGCATAACCTTCTTGTGATTTCGCTTGTTTTCTTGCCTCCGCCAACAAATTCTTAAATTCATCACCCTCATTTGGTACTGGCTTTGGAATTTTTCTAGCTACAGTCCAACCTTCTTCCTCAGCAACCCTTAGAGTAAATGCTCTTAGTCTCAATCGTTCCTGAACTTCCTCAAGTTTTTCCTTCGAATCTTCCTAGATCGCTTTTTGGAGCAGGGCCCCAGCATCACACACCGAATCATACTCATATTGGTCCCGTGCCCTTTTGAACTTCTTTTTGGTGAAGCTTGTTTCAATTGCACTGAACCCGGTTACCTTCGCCATTCACTGTTGCAGACTTCTATCCAAAACTCTTGAAAGGAGGCTGTTAATTTCTCGTCAATCTTTTCTTCCAATTTATTATTAAAGTAGGCAAAAAAAGCCTCATTTTGGTCATCAATTTCCTCTTGCAAGGGAGGTCCGTTTCTTTTTGCATGCTCCTCACCGAAATTTCAGTCTGTTGATTTCCCTTTTCCTAGTTCCGGTTGCTCCCGGTCCTTTTCCGGTTCCAGTTCAGGCTCACGTTCACTCCAAAAAGTCTCTAAGCAGTTTACTAGTTCTGTTTTGCTACCTTCTGTCTGAAGGCCACATTTAAAACACATTATTCTTAAATCCGAAGTTCGTAGGCGATTCCAACCTACTACATCGTTAGTTTCTTGTTGTGAGGTAGTAGCTTCACTACTAACTTCAATAGGTGTTTCTTGTGTTTCTTGTGCTTCTTCTGTCATACTTGATTACTTGTTACTTGTTACTACAGGCTGGCTTCTTCTTGCGACGTAGCTAGACACAAAGGTCAAGCAGAAAATTCAAGAACAAAGAAATCGACAGATCATTGAGTTACTCAAATACAAATACGGTCCGATCCACACCATGACTCATCGTCACGTGCAGATCCAGTGACTCACAATAATGTCCCGCCTTGTGACTTCGTTCACAAGTGGGTCGTTAGTGTGCCAAATAGTACTTAATTTAAACCTCCATTTTAACCATGGTCAAAGGAACAGTGAGTAAGCTTTATAACCGATTTTTTACGACTTACGATAAAAATCTCAATAATTCCAATATAAACTAAAACTTAATTAAAGATGGGTAACGAAATTATTTTGTAATGAAAATATTGTCGACAAAACTTTAACAATTGATGATTGATGAAATTCTTGACGATTAACGAAACATGACGAAATTAATTTAACCAATAAAATATGAAAGTGCAGTTTCCACTCTGTCTATGAGCTTTTTTGGATATTTGAATCTTAAATTCTTTCAAAATTACTGTTATTAAATTCCAATTAATTCATATAGTAATTTTTTATTTGACAAACTTTTTTCATTAAATTATCAATTCGTTAAAAAATGTTAACTCCACAAAAATAACGAACTCATAAAACTTTAATTTTTAGCTTTATATTATATTAAATCTGAAATAGTTAATTTTTTTTTACTAATATGTCAAGTCAAAAGCATTATACGTGCTTTTATATTGGAATAATCTAGTCTGATATAACGGAGGTGAATTTTATTTGATGAATGCAGTTTACATTAGTTAGTAACAGGACATGCTTCAGGATAGTATTTGTACCCGTTCAAAAAAATGCTATCCGGATATCCGACGGGTAAACCCACGAATTATCCAGGTGATCGACAGATATACTCGGATATAAAATTCTACCCAGTTTACCCAGGTGATTAGCAAATATATCCGGATAAAATTCTACCCGGTTTACCCGGGTGATTGAAGCATATATTGGATTGGAGGAATGTTGCACAACATGTACTACATATTAGCAGCCACGAATACCAAAAAATTATAATCTTTGTTTTTATTAACTACCTAGAGATTGGGAAAACTTCTACCTGAGTAGTATTAAATTATCCGGGCTATTCGGTAAATTACCATGTCACATAATAGTAATTTTACCCAAGTATTCTCTAAAACTACAAAGTAATGTTGCAATCACGAAGTAATCGGAAGTTGGATTAGAGGTATGTTTGAACATTTAAGTTTAGCTTGTAGATACCATATAAATTATGAAACTCGGCAACTTTTTTTTTTTGAAAACTTATTTTTTGTAATCCAAATATAAATCTGACTATAATATAGGTCGATAATATGAAGTTGAGCGTTAATAGATTTTATGAGAATAATTAAAGCGAAATAGCAGGGTACAACGATATTAAACAAATTAATTAATTTGATATTGGAGCGAGTACTTCTGACTTTTTTTTTTATTAGCCATTAGTGTTCTAAAATAGGGCTAAATATTTATTTTTTGTATTTTTTGTTTTTGGTCATTTTTAGTTTATTTTTTTTCTTTTTTGATTCGTAGTATGTAATGTTTTTCTTTAATAAAATTAAGCCTATCAGAGTTTTATCTATGATAAGATTGTAATGTTATCGAAATTTCATAGTAAAGACTTCTGTTGGTATTAACTCATTACAAATATAGTTATCTATATGCATATGAGTTTTTATTCGTGACAATTTAGAATTTCGATTGATTAAACAATACTATATCGATATATATAGCTTACAGGAAGGAGTTTATAAAGCAAACCATAATAGTTTGTTGCAAGCATGCTATTTATTGAATTTATTTATTTCATATTAAATTGATCTTTTAACTAATTGTTAAATATTTGGTTACATTTATATTTTTAGGTAACTTTAGTGAAGTGAATAAAAAAAACTATTATTACGCCCAAGTATTTTTACAATATAAGCTATTTCGTTTAACAAATAGCAATTCATTAGCTACCTCAGGAGACAAGCGAGTTCTTTTATAAGTTATTTGATTTCCTGCATCAGAAAAAAGCTGTTCACTTGAAACAGAAGTGGTAGGAATTGATAGGTATTTACGTGCTATCCTGCTTAATATAGGGAAGGTGTGTTTGTTAGTATTCCACCACTGATAAGCATCTGTGGTTTCAGGCTGAGTTGGTGTAACTGTTTCATTTAAATAATTATCTATCTCAATTTCATGGTTTACTCGTGTTAGATTATGACTAAATATTCTTTTCATAAATGTAGGTGCAGATGAAGAGGATAAGGAGGATACTCCGATTCCTGAGTCTTCAACTGACTCAATAGCCATGACTGTACTCTGCCAAGTCTTAAACTCAACACGTAGCTTTTCAATTGTTCTGTTTCGCATTTCATTTGACCATATTTCCATTAATTTTAATCTTGGGTCTAATAGGGTAGCAATCAACCCGATATATTCTGAATCACCCCAATAATGTTCAAGAGAATTATAAATATCTCTTCGAACTTCAGAAATTATTGCATCATTTGATAATCGCCTTTTGCAGTTAGTCACATTTTGTGCATCTGCATCATCTGAATTTTTATCATCAAAACTGTCATCTTCAGTTGACATTTTATCTTAAATATAATGATTTAATATTTAGTATTAATAAATAATGATAATTATTAGGTTACACAAAGTTAACTAATTGGGTTCCATAACTCGGGCAGTCAGCATTTGAAAATTATAAAAAAAAATTTTAATAACCAGGTAGGTTTTAAAAAATTTTTTGAATAAAAAATTTTATTAAAAAAAAAGCTTGCCAGCCGGTTCATTTAAAAGCTTTATATTATAAAACCTCAATAAGTAATTTTGTACTTAAAATTAAATGTTAAAAATTTTTTATTTTTACTTTCAGGTACATTTTCATCAATAGCTTCGATTTCATCTGAAGTAGATGTATTATAATCAAAAAATTCTAATTTTAATGCTTCAATGGCTGGATTGACAACTGAAAGAGTAGCATAATGGACACCACTCAGATAAGTCATTAGTTCATCAAAGGGCTTAAATACATTTACTAAATTTTGTAACAATATCCATTCGGGGTTTTTGAGCATAAGACGATTTAGTTTATTAGAGTCTTCTCTAACGCCATTCTCATTTCCTAGATGTAAAGTGGCAGAAAGCCATTCAATTGCTGAGCGCAATACTAAAAGTCTTTGCTAGGATTTATACATCGAATTCCATCTGGTCTTTACATCATTAATGGTGTGTAAAATTTTTGACTTAGATTCTAACATTTCTAAATTATCATTATCATTAATTTCTGTCACAGATGGTAGGTTGTCATCAGAACTATGTAATTGAATTGGAGTTGAGGCAGTTTTACTATGTTGAGCCAATTCAATTTGTGCCTGGTCAAGACGTTGACTCTGCTTCGATGATTTAAAGAATTTAATAAGTTTATAGATTCTTCGGGTATATGGATTTATAACTTTTAGTGCTTTGATAACAGTAAGTTGAAGAGTATGGGCAGAGCAGGCAATACGTTCTACACCATCCCAGGTATTGATAGCTTTTTTTATATTTGAGCCGTTATCTGTAACTGCACAAACTATTTTTTTAGCCAATTCAAATTCATTGATTTTTTGATATAGATATTCTTTAATTCTTTCATTAGTATGTGGGTAATCCATTTTTTCAACAGATAATATAGCATCACGAATCTCAAAATCTTGTGTCAACCAATGGACAGTTATACCAATATACCCATCATTATTTCTAGATATCCATAGATCCGTAGTAATTGAGGCAGTTTTACAGGTAGAATGAAGCAATTTTTTCAATTCTAATACACCTTTTTGGTACGCAATAGTAAGATCTTTTCCAATATTTCTGCTATTTGGGGGTATAAATGCTGGATCAATTCTATTAATCATTTTTTTGTATCCTGCTCCATGGACTGTATTAAATGGCAATGAGTCAGTAACCAACCACTCAGCAGTTACTCTTCTTAGTTCTGCTTGTGTACTATATCTATGAGGAGTAATTTTTCTAACCATATTGTCAATTTGTAATTGGTGCTTGCCCGAATCTGACTTGAGATCATTTGGCCCTAAGATTCCATGCTTTGTTCGAAGATGAAGCTTCATATTACCAGTTGAACAATCATACTTGTATTTTGTATCACACTCAACCTCATTACCTTTTTTGAGTACCATTATCTTACAAACAGCATATCCTTTTATAACTTCAAAATAATCCCACACGTAGCTTGGGTTATTTTCTTAGTTAATAATATTTACTCGAATTTTTTTAACATTTTTTTCTTTCATAGGTTCGTCAGTAGTTTTTCTTCAGGTTGCAATACTAGAAATTTCACTTGAAACTTCACTATCTTGAGGGTCAGTATCAGATTCAATATAAGAGTCAGTGCAGAGATCAGAGCAAGGGTCGACATAAGGGTTTGTATAAAGATCAGAATAAGGGCTTTTATCAGAACTATGTTCATTATCCATGTTTGTTAGCAAAAGGTTTATTTTAACAAAGATTTGAATATTCAATAGTAAGTATAATTTAATTGTTTACAAATTTTTTTTTACATAATGAAGAATAAATCCACGACTATTTATATAAATTCTAAAACTTCTTTTTTTATATAAATTATATAAGAGAAATACAAAAAATATCTATGCAAATATCATTTTATCTTTAGTTGCATGTATTTAATGGGTTTTGACAACTTTCTTTCATATTCTAAAAGCTTCAGTAATATTTTATTGCATGCATTTTCTAAGATGTTAGCATTTAATAGGCATTAGTAATTTTTTTTTGTATGAATTCATAAGCTTTGCAATATTTTACCGCATACATTCATAACTTTAGCTATTGAGTATTATGAGCTTTAATCATTACGAGTTTCATGATCTCTTTTGCTTTTAGAGTTTAGCTATACCGATTGTAGATTATTTTTATAGAAAGTTAAAAGTATATGCACATTTTTTGTTTGTTTGTTTTTAATGTATGAGTTAAAATTTTAGCATTTTGCATTTTAATACTAAACTTCTAAAACGCCAAACAAAAACTCCTATTTTTTGAGTACACTAAATTTATTATATCAAGCTAATGTAATATTTGAGCTTTTACGATTATATCAAGAGTTTGGAATTACTTAAGGATAAGTATATTATTTTTCTTTTATAAAATAATACGACAGGGTAAAACCCGCGACGAAATAGTACCTAACCCTAATTAAGCTAAATCTGCATCAATAACATGATCATCTCAGCACGGGTTTCACCCTTTCGTAAAATAATTTTTAATGATATTGATCATGCAGGGCATTTACTCACGCAGATCTAGGCAGTTTTAAAGTATCAAATCTATTTCATTTTATAAAATATTTAAAACTATCAACGGTAATTATTTTTAATAATTTTACAATATGTAAATAGATCAATAGCATATATATCTATACAATTAAATATAAAAATAGTAATAAGTAAACCAAGTTACTTAAACATCTTATTTCGATCACAATCCTGTTATACATATTAAAATTCCTTAATAAAGAATTGCATATAGCGTTTAAGTATATAGCATGTAATTGTAATTGACCAATTACATTTAGCTTTGATAACCAGACTCGGATATTTATTTATATCCGGTTATTATCCGGATATATCTACCCAGGTATTATTCAGGTATATCTATCCGGGTAGCCATGATTGCAATCCGGATATCTGATTATCCGCGGATAACCCGGGTGATACCTGACCCAGGTACAAACTCTACTTCAGGAAATACAGAAAATAGCAAATAATATTGCGTAGGAGTTACAAATCAAATTTTTACCACGTGAAATTTAAAATTAAAAATACCCGAATACCTTATCCAAGTAAACTATGGTACCAAGTCTGTTTTTGCTATATGAAACTAATGGTTTATAATAATTACTGAAACAAAACTTGTCCGCCATGCATACCAGTTTGGGGAGATTCTATTCTTTACAGTAAATCATAATAAAATCATGACAATTCCAATACAACCAACTCAACCTAACCACATACTGTGGCCACTAAATAGCAAGCTCTGTAATAAAATTTTTTTACAGTAATTTATGTAAAAATTATTATGATAATTCAATACTAATACAATCTTAACCACTGTGCATCAAATTAAACCTGGGTAATTTTGATATATACAAATACAGGATCTAATCTAATAATAATCAACTAACTAACATACCTTTATTATTATTTTTATTTTTTCCAATTACAACATTTACAATCATTAACATCCATTATATCATTTTCAAGACCACTTGTTAATTAATGCTTCATAATTTGTATTAGATCATGAGTACTTCATTTTTATTGAGAAATGATTGCAGGAATAGAAGTAAAAATAAAATGTATTTAAGATAGTTTTCGCCAGGGGAAAAATGAGGGATTTACACTTGTCAATAAATAACTAGTAGTTAGGCACGTTCTTACGTCCGTGCTATAGTAATTATACAAAAAAGTATCAACAATAATCAATAGGTTTTGGTTCAAAATTATAATTTTTGCATGCAGTTATTTTGTTTAATATACAGGACACAAAAAATAACTTTTTTTTATAGAGTGAAATACAATTATAGAAATAAAAATCTTAACTATTAATATTGATTTATTAATTGTGAATATTTGATCAAATTTGAAATGCAGTAAATGAAGCAGTTTGTAGGAACATGGTAAGATTAGATTGTTCGAACTATCATGGTTACATATGTATCACATGATGGTCATGAACACAAAGAGAACTTGATTACATAGTAGTGATGTTTAAATCTACATTTCTAAAGCTAATCAAAGTATATCAGTCATAGGACATGTTTCTTAAAATAGCCTTGAAATAAGTTTATAATAAAAATTATAATAAAAACTTATAAATTTATTATAAACTTTGAGCTAAAGATCCTTCTCAGCTTAACTAATTAACTTAAAATTATATTTTACAAATATAGAGAACAAGAAAATAAGAAAAATTTGAGCTTAAAAACTGTATTGAAATTTTGTTAATTTTGCACTTTTTCAAAATATAACTTCGCCAAAAACAAAAATTTGTTAATGCTAATTTTAAATTAGCAATTATGTGTAAAATCATGCTCTGAACAACTTTACTTAGGCGACCAAAGAAGATTACCTTGTAAGAAAAATAGATTATCTATATACTAAAGTTAAAAATTTTTGGTTTGTAATATAAATGCCTTTTTTATCAAGATAATCTGCTTTAGGCTTCTAAATAAACTTGTTCAGGGGTATTTCTACTTGGTTCAAGGTCAAAACGTTTTTTTTCAAATGTTTTATAGGTAAAAAATAGTGTAAAAGTTAGAGAAAAATATTTTTTTCGAAAGAAAAATTTTTTTCTCTAACTTATCAAATTTTTATAGTAGTAGTTGATCATTTACTTATAAAATTGAATTTAATTGGTTAAAATTTTTATATATATTTTAATTTTTTTATATATAGTGCTGAAAATTTTAAAAACTTATGAATTTAAAATTACATCTTCTCAATAATAAGCAAAAATTCTTAAAAATAAAATACATAGTTTGATAGACTTTGTCAAAAGCTATCAAATTACAATTTTATTATATGAAAAAATATATTTGTTACTGCCAGTAACAGTTACTAGAGCATGATCAACCAATTAGATTGTATAATGTTATGATTAAAACAAAAACAAAGCATCAAACCTACTATTGTTAGGGTAAGGGTTAGAGCCATAGTTAAAGTTCAAGTAGAGTGTAGTATATAGTTAAATTTTGTAAAGAATTTTTTTTTGTAAAAAAAAAGTAGTTTCATAAACAAAATTTTAAGTTAGAAGTGATTTTTTAAAAAAATTAAGGGTAGAGGGTACTATGTTAAAATTATATATAAACTTAATAGTAAATTTTTTTATATTTAATTTTATAAAAAATTATAATAAATAAACTAATCATATTTTAAGCCAAGTTTGTAGAGCAGGTTTTCTGATTCTAATGATAGTAAAATCATTAAAATTGGTCAAAAACTCAGTAAGATATGAAATTTTAAAAATTGGGTATTAAAATTTAATAATCAAACTAATTTATAAATTTACGTAAATTGACCAATCAGCATTAGCAATTTTGTGCAACCCAGAAAATTTTTGGCCAACCCAGAAAAACTTTATGATATATACAAGTATGTTTTTTTAAAATATAATAATAGTTCAAAATTTTACCATAATAGATAAATTGTTTTATTTATATTTTGTAAAATTTTAATAAAAATTAGTTGTAATTTAAAAAAGTTTTATTAGTAGCATATGTCAATTTTATATGAAAATTTCAAAATACCATATAAAAACTATATAAAAATGATCTACACACCCTCTACCCTTAAAGTTTTTGCATTGTCATATTACACATGATCCTTTGATCTAATTGGTTGATCACAATCTGATGACTGTTACCACTGTTAACAAATAGATTTACCCTTATTTTGCAACTTTAAAATTTTTTATTGAGAAGATACAATTTAAAAAAAATTATTAATTAATTTGATATCTTTAGATTGTCCATCTTATATCTAATTAATAATAGAGTAAACTTGTTAATCGCATTATGTAATGCACCTTATACACTGTTCTTTCAATCAATTTCAAGATTAGCTATAATGATACATGAGCAAAAATTCAAAACAAATGTTTATTTTGTCAAAAATTGACTATAACTTAAAATTGAGTATACAGTATGAACCTACTCTTAGAATTTTACCAAAAAAAAATTACTTGCAAAATTTTACTTTAAAACCTCTCTTTCACCCAAATACACAATTTTTACTCCACCTAACCCTAACCAATGAAAAAAACATGTTGTTTTAATTGTTTAATTTTTCATTACACCTAATTTTATGATCTGTGGCAGGTGCATCAACATTGCACATGCAATATATAAATTATTTTTAATAATAAATGTAAAAACTTACTTATATAAGCTAATTTATTTTTTTATTTTAAAGATATAGTTCTTCTCAATGTTGTGAAAAAATTATAAAGAATCCACAATTACTTACTGGAAATTTTAAAATAAACAAAAACCTACTTGCATTTTATAGTAAATTTTAATTATCTCAATAACTAGTAATTAGATTCTAATAATTTTTTTATTTTATAAAAAATCCTATCTTTATTAAACAAAAAAAAGTTTATTTAATTTGAATCAAAAGTTTAAAAAAATTTAATAAAAAAAGTTAAAACTTGAAATTTTTTGTTTTTGTTAATTTTTTAATCATAAATAATTAAATAAAAACATTTATTAGACTTTAGATCATTATTTTGTGCCAATTATTTCAAAATAACAGACCTAAATTTTTAGATAATGCAAATAGTAGAATTTTTTAGTAACAATATTACTGTATTACAGAATGCATATTGATTTAATTTTTTGACAAAGTGTATTTCTAAATCTCTTTTTTATTATAGATTTTAGTTATTGAATATATGGGTTATCTTCAATAGAAATTAGGCAAATTGATATTTAAAAAAAATCAATACTTTAACTTTCACAGCTCAAATCTCAATGAATTTCAAAACTATCTTAATAATTTAAGAATCAAAAGAAAACTTTGATCTTAAGCTTTCTTTTAACTATTAAATTATTAAAATAACATCAAAATTTATCAAGATATGAGCCGTGAAAGTTAAAGTATTGATTTTTTTTTTAATGTCAATTTGCCTGATTTCTATTTATGAAAACCAATATTGTGTTATATTTACCATTATATTAGTCACACTTGTATCTATTCCTGGTTTTAGCATGACAAATCATGCAGCTACCTAATTATGCAAGTATATAATATAAATAAAAATAACATCAAAAAATAAAAATTCATATAAAAAAATCAGACATAAAATAATACTAAATTTTAGAATTATAAGCCAAATCCTTAGGTGTGGAATTATTTTTGTCACCCCTGTATAGGGATTGGACCGCCTAAAATTTTTCTTTAATCATTTAATCGTTTAACCGTTTGACCGTTTAATTTGGCCGGCATTAAAATAATTCCGGCGCATGTTCAAAATAATTCTGCCCGGAACTATAGAGCAATTTTTAAACGGTTAAACGGTTCCAATTCCCCCGTAATAAATATAATAGCAAATATAATAATCATGCTCGTCCATATAAAAAACTGCCTTCTTTTTTAATATCTTAACAGGCTGGCTGTAAATGAGAAAAGTAAGTGAAGAAATGATAGAATCACATGTCGTAATCTTGAATCGGGAAGGTCCCACGAATTTTCAGTTCAAGCGCTTGCGGATTTGGCTTCGTCATTATCAATTCTTTAAATAAATTACTTAGTGCCTCTCATTTCCTATTTCTTATACCATGACCTAATTTGTCTTTGATCACCTTGCGCCATACCTTCTTTTGTACGATCTTCTGATTCACATGCAGTTCCTACTTACGCGATGACGTTATGAGGCGAAAGGTCGTGTGGCTACTCTTCTTTTCAATCATGTGATATTCTATCACTTTGCATTAGTTACGTACGTTACTGACAAAAATAGCCTATTATATCTTCATTAGTTGTCGAGGCAGAAGCTGGAAATTGTCCTCAATTTAAAAATATAAACATTGACAAAATCCACTTATACTCTTTTATTATTAAAGCTAACATTGAGCCTTAAATCTAACTATAAAAAAAAAAACCAAAAAATGACTAATTTCATATTAAAATATTTAAATTCCATGACATTAATTATTCTAATGTATTATAATTTGATCATTATAGTAAAATTTGAATTAAACTAATAAAAGAACAACATAAAGATGAAGTAATCTTTACGTACTATATTGTATAACATAAATACCTTTAATTTAAGCTTGATGAAATTTTCTTTCGCTCGCTCAGATCTACCATATTTATCAAAAAAAATACAAAAATGCAAATTAAAGATAAGGTCGTAATTGTAACTTGCGGTGCAAACGGTATTGGTGCTGCTTTAGTTCGGCGACTCGTTCTCGAAGGGTTTGTCAAAAAAGGTAAATGATATGATATATTTTCGGTTAAATTCCTTTAGTTTTTTTTAAATAAATATATATTTTTAAATAATGCAGTGCTAGAGTAATTTTCGGGGATATTGACAAAGAATCAGGCCATGAGCTCGTTACTGAATTGAATAAAAAGTATTTAGTTTCGAAATCTTTTGCTTCAAACACGTCCAAATAATAATTATATATCATTTTTCATATTACACAATCTAGCAATAAAATTAATGTAATCTTTGTCTTTTGTGATGAAACAAATTTCATTCATCCACGCCAATTGTTTGATACCGCACAGAATAAATTTGGTGACATTGATGTAAATACTTTTTGTTAATTAATTAATTAATTGATATTTATTTAATTGTAATTAATTAATAGTTTTTTTTTTTCTAAAGATTGTATGTAATAACGCTGGAATTGCACAAGATGATGATTTTTATGACCAAACTGGTAAAGTAGACTAAGAATTATTTATATGGTATATTTTTTTTTTGAGTGGCTATTCGGACATGAACTTGACTCGGGTATTTATGATAATAGATGGCTGGATAAAGACTCTCGATGTCAATTTAAAAGCTGTAATCAAAGGTACACAATTGGGTATCCAATATTTGAAAAAAAGTGGTGGTGGTGTTATCATAAATACGGGTTTGTAAATAACAACACTATATATATAAAAAATAAAAAAAGATATGCTTACAAAGTAACTTATTTTGTCTATAGCTTCGCTTGCTGGATTTTATCCATTGGAATCATTGCCAGTATATGCTTCTACGAAATATGGAGTACGTTTTGAAATCCTTAAACATGCAAATCTATTATTCAACTTAAGTTGGTACTAACGATCTGTTATTTAATATCAACTTCTAGATTGTTGGCTTTACACAATCACTACGCGATCTAAATAATACTGATAAAATTCGCGTAAATGCCATTGCTCCTGGATTTGTAGGTACGTAAGTTAAAGAAACTATCGTCATTATTTACTTTCGTTGTTTAATTATCAATCTTAATATAAATTGAATAAATTATTAGATACGCGTTTGGTGAAAGAATTGAAAAAATCATCGTCCGAAATTGTACAATTAATTGATAAATTTGGTTATGTTCCTATGGATGAAGTGATTAATGCTTTTATGATGACTATTCAAGATGATAATCTTGTGGGTGATATTATCCTGCTTCCGAAAAAAAATACTTCCCAAATTATTTCAAATTCATACTTCGATTCGCTGGGTTTGGTTAACTGATAATAATTATTTTACCAGTTGATTTTATCTATATTTAAAATCTACATTAAAAATATTTCTGATATTCTCAATAAAAATTTATATGCACTAAGCATATTATTCGTTTTTTGCTATTAAACTTCAGAAACGCAAATATATATATATATTTATCCTGTTCTTTGATGGGGTGAAAAAAAAACGATTTATGTACATTCCTGGTATGGTTATAAAACATCACACTATTATCGAATAAACCCGTCTTAAAAATTTGGCAGCCCCATTACTACTTCCCATCTGTTTTAAGTAAGGTTGCGGCCCAAACTTACTAGTTTGGGATTTGGTAGAATCACAAATAGTATTTACTAAGTTTTGCAAAATACTCTAGTTTGCCATAATGTCAAACATTCTGACATATAAATTATATTATGATTAGAAATCCCAAATTTTTTACATATAAAATTGGGTTTGGGACTCATCACAAACAGAGAGGTCATTTAAAGTTCGGCACCTTAGCCAATAAGATCGCGAAATTTTGATATCAAACTGATATATCGAATACAAGACTTACCAATATACTATATTTAGCTCATAGGATGACCAGGTAACTTATTTATACACTTATAAAGTACTTTTTGAGAACATAACATTTCACCAACAAAAAAAAATAACTATGAAAGCAAATTCTAGCTCTAAACGAATGTAGATATTCATTGTTAAAATTAATACAAAATAATCCACCTCTCCAAGAACTTCACTTAGGTGCGAACATTTTTACCATATACTGCTAATACTAGTTATATTAACTGTATACAGTCGCACTCCCTAAGTGCACACCCCCTAAGTCAGTGATGTCACTTGGTTATTTGGCCAGCCAATGGCCACGGCCATTGGCCGAGGCCAAAAGGCCAAAAATATAAATTTAATTTTTTGGCCGAAACGGCCAAATAAAACTAGTAATTTGATTGGTTAAATCTTCACTTAAGTAATTTTTCTATATAACTTACTAAACCTTTGCTCAAATTACTTATTAAACCTTTGTTCAAATTATACTTTTATATAACTTTAAACCTTCACTTAAATTATTTTTTTATATAGTTTATTAAACTTTCACTTAAATTATTTTTATATAACTTATTAAACCTTCACTTAAATTATTTTTTATATAACTTTTTACTTTCGCTAGATTTTTTTTTATATAGCTTAACAATTATTACTTAAGTTATCTTATATATTAATATGCTTTCAAAACGAACTTTCAAGCAAACTATTATAATTAAAAAAGAACTTGAAAAGAATCATTAGATTTAATTATTCTTTCACGTATAGTTAAATATCGATCCAGTTCTATGAGTTTTATTAATTCCAATAGTTCGTCAATTTCTTTATCGTAACTTTAGTAATAGCACATGAAAATAGATAACTATAGTGTTAATTAACTTTTTTTGAGAAGGTAATATAGAATAAATACAATTCAAGAATATTGATTCTTATAGATAAAGCATGGCTTTAAACAAAACCAGTACATATATGTAATATATATTAACATTACTATGCATATAATACAGTATTTATATATACATTTCTTTTTTATTACTATACAGAGAAATTTGGCCACTTGGCCGTTTGGCCATTTGGCCATTGGCCAACGGCCATATTGGCCAAATAATTTTTATTGACCTGGCCAATTGACATTCAACTTTGCCCGCAAAATTTTGGCCATTTTGGCCAAATAATTATATATTGGCCGATGGCCAATTAAATTTTCTTTGCCGATTAAATTGCCATCACTGCCCTAAGTACATGGTATATTAAAAACCTCTTTATGTGCATGCCCTCTTGGTCCCAAATAATATAGCAATTATAAATTTTAACTCCTCTAAATGCAAACCCCCTCTAAGTGCACATTTTGCCTTTTTTTCACTATGGTCCCAAGGGCATGCACTTAGAGAGTGCAACTGTAAGTTTTAAATACCAAAAACAGTCTTTAAAAAAAGAAGATTAAAATGTTACACATAAGCTTTAAGCTTGGAACTTTGAGTGCACTGTTTAACATGCTATCTCCTCCTTACAGTAAAATTATCATCTTGTTACTAGTGTCTGGTACATTTTTACCAATCATTTTGCATGTGCGAAAGTTGGATAGTATAAATGGTCATGATCACATGCCATGAGAAATTTGCAATGTTGATTATATCAAATATATATGCTAGCATTAATGACCCTTTATGTCATATAATATCTATATTATTTCTATATTATTTAATTTTGAGTTCATGTTCTTGATTGGTCATATCTAGAAAACGTGATCATATTGTAGGAAAACAATATGACAATTATTTTACATATTGATGTATTAATAATGGCAACAGATTACAAATCTAATATGAATATGCTTACTGATTTTACCTATATCTCTACATTATCTATTCTCTGTTTAAATATTCATAATTGGTCATATCCAAAAAATGTAACCAAACATGGGAAAGCTAATAGAAATATGTGAGGTAATTATATCATTTTTTATTATTATATTTGAGTAATTGTATTATTTGAATGCTTTGCCATTTTTGATTTGCTAAACTGTAATTAGGCCATGGAAACTTCAAAATAAAATAATTAGGTACTTTTGAAACTGTAATTATTGCAACATTTGATTATTTGCATATTAATGTATAATGTTGTAATAAATTTGTAATTTGTCTATTACTATGAATTAATAATTTTTGTTTGTTATATGCACTTTTTATCTTTCAGATTTAGAAAATTGCTTCTGTTCTTAAGTGCACATTGTTCTTTGAAATTAGATTAACTGAGATATGGATAACGAACGTATGGTAGTAGAATCATAATAGTTAGTAGTATGATAGTAATTTTTTTTAATACAATACTAAATTTTCATGCTATAATGAACCTAGTATGATAGTAGAAGCATAATAGCATAATAGTTTGGAACATTGCAAAATAGTTAGTAGCACAGTAGTAACTTTTTTTTATATACAATACTAAAACTTCTTTTTTCTTTAGAACAGAACATAGCACAATAATAAAAGCATAATAGTTTGGAGCGTTAGTAAAATAGTAATATTTTTTATTTTATTTTTTTTGTATATATACACAGTACTAATGTTTCTTTTTTTCTTTAGAACCGAACATAGCACGATAATGAACATATGATAGTAAAAGCATAATAGTTTGGGATATATAGGGTTCCTCAAATTCAAATCAAATCAAATATCAGATCAATTTGAATTTGATCAAATCAAATTGACCTTGATTTGAATTTGATTTGATTCAAATATTTGAATTTGAATTTGATTTGAATTTGAATTTTTAATAGTAATTTTCAAATAAAATCAAATATTTGTCAAATCAAATCAAATTTGGCCATATTTGAATTTGATCAAATCAAATATAGTCAAATTTGAATTTGAATTTGATCAAATATTTGATTCAAATATTTGAAGATCAAATCAAATTGCAGAACCCTAGGGATATAGCAAGATAGTTAGTAGCACAGTAGTATATATAATTATTTTCTTTAATGTTTCTTCTTCTTCAGAACAGAATGTAGTACAATAATGAATGTATGATAGTAGAAGTATAATAGTTCAGGATAGCAAGATAGTTAGTAACATAATCATATTTTTTTATTTTATTTTTTTTGATACAATACTAATGTTTCGCATAATAACTAACGTAGCATGATAATAAAAACATGATGCTTCAGGATGTAACAAAATAGTTAGTAGCACAGTAGTATTTTTTTTTATATAGTACTAATATTTTTTTTTATTTAGAGGTATGATAGTTCAGGATGTTAGTAATACGGTACTTTTTTATATATAGTACTAATGCTTCTTTTTTTTCTTTAGAATAAATGAAACATAGCACAATAACAAATGTACAATATTAGAAGCATAATAGCTCAGGACGTAGCAAGATAGTTAGTAGTATGGTAATATTTTTTACTGTAATACAGTACTAACAAGCATAATAGTTCAGGATGTAGCAAAATAGTTAGTAGCATGATAGTTAATAGGCATGCATAATAGTTGAGACATTAGTAACACGATAGTATTTTTTCTTTTTTTTTAATACAGTACTAATATTTTGCATGATAATGAACGTGTATAATAGTAAAAGCATGAAAGTTCAGAATGTAGCAAAATAGTTAGTAGCACAGTAGTTAGTATGGGCATGCATAATAGTATAAGCATAGTATAATAGTTAGTATAGGATTTAACATGATAATTGGAACATAGCGGAATTTTAAAAATTGAGTTTTATTTATTACAGGTACTTTCTATTATTGAAAAAGCACTAGCGGTGCCTCAAAATACTTGTAAATTATAATAATAGGCTTGTACTATGTTTACTGTATATTTTATATTTATAAAATTATATTACAAGAGTAATAAATATAACTTTGGGTTAAGTAGTAGTTGATAATATGTATATGCTATTGTTTTATTAATAATTATATGGGCTAAGGACTATATGGGCTATGTGGCATCTTTAATAAAGGTTGTGGTAATCTAAAACAAGGCAGAATTTTTTCAATTACTTTTCAAAATACAATAAAGAATAAAGGATAGCTTTATTAATAATCTACTCACATTGAATTTGCTAATAGATTAGAGCTTGGGTTTATTAATAATAAATATTAATTTACGTGTTATTTATATATTTCTAATAAAGAAACAAATTTTTTTTGCATTCTTAATAGTTTGCAAGCTTTTTAATATGAAGTTCTTTTCATTTTCTAGTAGTTTTTGAGTTTGACACTATATGCCAAAATAGGATACATATTTGGGTTTTGGTTATAAATCCTAACTAGATAGAAATACCAATTCCAAAACCCAAATTAAGTAAAAATACCTTAATTTGTGATCTGCCCAAGACCCATGAAAAAACATAGTAAACAGTAGAGACATGTTTACTATGTATTTTTTGCATTTTTTGAAATCTGGAGTTTTCCAAAGGATCAACTGATTTTCTACTAAGTAAACATCTCTTTTACATTAAATAAAAGTTGTAGAGAAGAAAATTTTGGTCATGATGGCAGTTAAATCATCAAAATCAGCCTAGTGGGTCATGAGATATAAGCATTTTTGTCCTTCGCAGTTATATGTTTACTTTTTGTTTATACCATATTGTCGCAAAGACACAAATGCTTATATCTCGTGATCAACTAGCCTAATTTTAATAATTTAACTGCTATTATGACCGGAATTTTCTCCTATACAATTTTTATTTAATTTAAAAGGGATATTTACTTAGTAAAAAATTGCTTTGCCCTTTGAGAAACTCCAGATTCCAAAAAAAGGCAAAAAACAATAGTAAATTTCTCCATAATTTACTATGTTATTTCACTGGTTCTTATGCAGATCACAAATTAACTAAAAAAAAGTAATTGGGCTGCAACTCTAGTTTTAAGATCTATATGAGCATGAAATTCAAAAAAAAAATTAAGAAACAGAAATAACTTGCATGTTTTTAACAACATATCCTTAATGCATTTTAAGGGCAATATTTAAGTAATACTAAGATACATGTTTATATGAATGCTAATATTAATGTTCATAATAGAGTTGGGCAATGAAACAAAACCTATCCAAAACTAGTTTCTGTTTTGGTATAATCTAAAACTAGTTTCAGATTTTTAAAAAAATCTGAAACCCCAAAACGTAAAACTTTAAAACTATAATCCAAATCTTCTTGAAACTGTATTTGAAATTTTGAAAATTTTATGATATATAATTTATAATAAAATATTTGATTATCACTACCCCTAGATATTTTAGATAGAAATTCTAATTTTAGTTTTAATCAGGTTTCTGAGTGTTCTGAAAATTTTACTTAAAGTATCTAATCTTGTTTATTTAGTATGTTTTAAAGTTATAAGCACACTAGTACTTAATCACTGCCAGTTATAGTTAGTAATATTTTTATAATTTATATATATTATAATTTAGAAAATACTAATTATTACTATAGGTGATTATCACCTTTGATCTACAATGCAAGATTAAAATAAATGGATAAAGGTTAATAGTAAAATTTAGCAAGAAATTTTTTTTGTATAAAAAAAAGTAGTTTTATAAACAAAATGTTAGATTAGAAGCAATTTTAGTATTTTGTCACACAAAAGCTCTACACATTATACCTAATCTTAAAATTTAATTTACAAATTGACTATAAGTAATATAATTTCCTATAATTTATAATATATTGATTTATTATTTAATAAATAATATAACTGAAATATACAAACTTAAATATAATCATATATATATTTTCTTTTGGTATACTCAAATATTTGCATACTAGCATATTAGTATGATCTACAATGCCATATTTTGTAAAAACTTAAACTTAAATAGTTTCAGGGTTTCAGATAAGGTTTCGGGTTTCTAATAAGGTTTCAGAGTTTCAGATAAGGTTTCGGAAGCTATAATATAAAACCCAAAACTTCAGAATTAGCAAAAAAGGTTTTGGTGCCCAACTTTAGTTCATATGAACATTAATATTAATATATAGTAATTTACTAATTGCAAATCCAGAATTTTCTTGATATAAGGGTACTTCTTAGATATATCACGATATGTAACCTGGATCTGTCTAAATAACCAAAGCGAGACAACAAAAAAAACAGCTACCAAACCAATTTTGATCCACTAAATAAAAGTTTTGCCAATACAATTTTCAAGATAAAAACTACTCTTTCTATTCTTTATCTAACTCTAACTATTAATTTTAATTTAAAATTAAAAAAATTATGATGTTTCTGGCTTAAGCGACTCCTAAACACAACAATTTTTATAATTTGAGCTATGACATTATGTAACACAATTCTTTTTATTATAAATCAGATTAATCTTTTAAATTTTTTAGTACATAAAGGAGATGGGTGTATTGTGGACAGGTTAAAGTTTCTACAGATCTTTATACAATTTTTATTATTTGAACTATACTTAATAAAGATTAAATTACTATAAAAAATCTTTATATTATATATAGTTTAAGATATAAATAATTAGTACACAAAATAGAACATAAAAACTGAAAAGGGGTATTGTGGACACAGTGAATAATTTTTGATTTACTGGCCCATTTTGGATAATTTTACTACCAAAATAACTGTTTTAGTGAGACGATTCTAATAGCACAAAATCGTTAAAATTCAATTACGGAATCCCAAAATAATTAAAGGTTTATTATGCAAAAATTTGCAGATTTACTAATTAAATTCAAATATATATAAAAATTTATATTTTGTATAAATAATAATATTTTGTAATCTAGTGATCAGAATTAAGAATTTTTATACTATTCGATTCGTCTCTTTGAGCTGATTGAATGGTATAAAAATTATCCAATTCTGATTACTAGATTATAAAATATATGCTCTGTCCACAATACCCACCTGTCCACAATACTCCCACCTCCCTTACATACAAACTGCACTCTCAAATGATAACATTACCAAATAATGTTTTTTGAGAATTTTAATACTGTATTTACTCGAAATAATGTGTACCTGCATGTTATTTTGAGGGGATGCATGTTATTTCAAATATGCACATGGGCATTATTTCGGGGTAAAGGTCTAATTTCTAAAAAAATTGTGTGTTATATATAGGTGATGTATAAAAAACCTGTATTTCTTGTTTTTATATATAGCCTTTTCGATCTAAGTCAGATTTTTTTGACTAAAAAAATTCTTATTTCTGCTTAGGAGAGTGACAAAATCAGTTGATTTTTAAAGGGAAGGGGTAAAAAAAGTTAAATTATATTTAAGAACCTGACTGTATATATATTAAGAAAGAGGGAGGGGGTAGGCCTCTGATAAAAAATAATTAGGTGATTAATTACATGGCCCTTATTATTTGAATTTGTTATTTCAGCAAATTATTAATTTAGCATTTCAAGTATATGTTATATTGGGATGCATATAGGCATTATTTCAAAACCAACATGCTATTTTAAGAAAATACAATTTTCGAAATAACGCCTATATGCATTATTTTAAGTAAATATAGTAACCTCCAAAAATATAACAGCAACTTTTATAAGAGCTTATTTTTGTGTCTTCTTGTAAACTGGCAATGGTATAAAATTATTGTACTGATATTATGAAGCAAACCAACTTTATGTAATAAAAAGTTTATAAGAGTATGTCTTCTATTATTAAATACTGAAAAAACAAGCTCAATTAATTCTCTATAATATAACATTTTCAAATAATCTAACACCATTATTTGAATATGCAAAAATTATATAAATCATCTTATAAATTGTAATAGTTTGGACATTGGAATCAAAGATTAGATTGAACATGAAAATGAATTTCATTTTATTATTAATACTTTTGATTCTCTACCCTCTATTAAATATTCTTTAATTAAATGTTTTTGCAAACAAGTAGGAGACTTAAATATTTAACACACTTCAGAAATATATGTGACATAGCTAGAGATGGGTTTTATGCAAGCACATGATTTCTTAATTATGTTAGAGATTGGACCCGGATAGGCATTACCTGGATTACCCGCGGGTGGGTCAGGTAACCCGTATTGAGTTTTAACGACCCGAGTGGTTGACCTGCAGGTTAACCCATGGGTTGACCCGTGGGTTAACCTTTGATACTAGTTTCGAAAATGTTGTGCTAACGATCAAGCATCATTCTGTCTAAACTGAAGCAAAGTTTTATCTGATTATGATCTAAATCTCATATCTATTTTTCTAAACTATAATAATTCTATCGAAATACTTTTAGCATAACCGTCTTTTGGAATTATAATGATGATAAAGTTAACTTAATATATCGTAAATCGCATAATTATACCGGCTAACTACATATCATTTTGATAGTTAATCATGCACATAATATGTATATATTTGGGTTAGAATTCGAGGGTGCATTTAGAGAGGGTATGCATTTACAGAGGTTTCACTAATATTGTAACATAAATAATTTATAATATTCAGGACGAATAAATAGAAGTCTTGAATTATGCAATCGATATTATATATTAAATAGCGAAAGTAATAATGTTTATTTATGAATTGAAAAAAATAATCGTGTTTGAAAATTCAAAATTCTAAATATATACAGTATGAATGCACTGACCAAAATATCTCATTAGCAATATCCCTATACAAAAATCAATACCTAAATCAAAAAAAAACCTGTAATCAACTAAAATTTTCAAAACTAAGCAGCCATCAAATACATCGCTCATATTAATATTCATCTCATGCTATTTTCTAAATTTTGCTTCATTTAAGACTTCACGCCATTTTCTAAATTTTGCCTCATTCAAAATTTCATACGATTCTTTAGTTTGTGCTTCCAATAATATCAAATTCATATCAACTTGATTTGCATTGATCAAATTTTCAACTTTACTGGCATGGCTTCGATTATCAAAAGAGTTCATTTGTCTTATTTTATTTCATAGAATTCTTTAATCATGGATTGGCCCAACCATGCGAAAGCTCATCCGTCTCATTTTATTTCATAGAATTCTTTAATTATGGATTGGCCCAACTACGCGAAAGCTCATCCATCTTATTTCACCCAACAATACCTCTTCGATTATCGAAAAAGCTCATCCGTCTCATTTTACCTAATAATACCTCAATGAGATATTATTAGATGAAATGAGATGGATGAACACTTTCGATAATCGAAGCTATAATTTGGCTGATCCATAATTAAAGAATACTATGAGGTATCATTAGGTTAAATGAGACAGATGAATTTTTTTGATAATCGAAGTTATAATTGGACTGATCTATAATTAAATAATACTTCTTGTTATTTGGTACGATTTGCAGATCCATAGGTATCGGCAGAATAATAGCAAAAGCACGTGGCCGAAGGCTTTGGGAGTTGGTATTATACTGTTAAATGTACACGATCCGTATATAGGTATGATGCATATACTTACAAAAAAATTTTATATTTTGTATTAAAATTAATAAGAATGTCATATGATTTTAATAAAAATTTGCAAAAATAATTACATAGTACCTGCGTGATAATATGTGATATCATTAGGTGAAATGAAACGGATGAGCTCTTTTGATAATCGAAGCTATAATTGGACTGATCCATAATTAAAGAATACAATAAGGCTACCTCATAGTATTCTTTAATTATGGATCATTCCAATTATGGCTTCAATTATCGAAAGAGTTCATCCGTCTTATTTCACCTAATGATACCTCATAATATTCTTTATTATGGATTGGCCCATTATAGCTTCAGTTATCGAAAGAGTTTATCTGTCTAATAATATCTCATAGTATTTAATTATGGATTAGCCCAGCTATTAAAGTAACTATATAAGTAAACTATGTTTCTATTTTGAGTAATTTGTTTACTAGATATTTAACATATAAAGTAATATAAAATTATATGGTACCTGATTACGCAAAACCTAATATAGCAAGCTATTTAAACATACCTATCTATGTCGTCAGAAATGGTCACTGAAGCTAAAAATATTAATGACAATCCATAATATGTATATGAAAAATTAAAAAAAATAATAAAGTAAAAAAAATAACAATAAAAAAAAAATAAATAAAAGGAAGTGACGAACTTAAAGACAAATCTCTATTCCTTCTCATAGTAATTAAAATAAAATATTTTTTTTTAAAAAAACTTACTTTGACCCTATTAAATTCTAATTAAGCTTGCAAAAATGGATAGTGGTGATGAATATACCTTTGAAATTATCCATTCAGATGACAATGAACCTTATGACACTACTAAGGATTCTATTATAGAGTCAAATGGAAAAAAATTTCGGGTGAGGTTTACTCAATCTAAAAATAAATCAAATCTACCTAGTAAACAACCCAGAACCAGTTATGTCTGGAAATATTTTGAAACCGAATATGAACAAGATATTTGTAAAATAGTCATAACTAAAAAGGGAAAAGAAGATATATGTGAAAGAAGTTATAAACATGATGGTGGAACAGGAAATATGAAATTACATCTTCAAACGGTACACAGAATAGTAGAGACAGATAGCCTAAAACCTGATGAAAAAGCCAATTGCTCATTGATAAAATGATTAAAAAGGTAGCTCCACATTCTACATCCAAGCAAACAGAGTTAAACCGGGTTACAACTGAATGGTTGGTTACCGATTCCCTACCATTTAACACTGTTCACAAAAAAGGATACAGAAAAATGATTCTTCATATTGACCCGTCATTTCAACCACCAAGTAATAAGGGTATCAAACAACAACTTTCTATCGCCTATCAAAAGAGTATACAAGAATTAAAAGAATTAATATCTACCACTTGTGAAACTGCTTCTATAACAATGGATCTATGGACAGCTCGTAGCAATGATGGCTATATTGGTGTAACTCTCCACTGGTTAACACCAAATTTCGAAATCTGTAATGTAATTCTATCAGTAGAAAAAATAAAATACCCACATACCGGAGAGTGAATTAAAGAATATTTGGATGAAAAGGTTAAAGAGTTCGGATTAGAAGCAAAGTTATTCTGTGTAGTAACGGATAATGGTTCAAATATGAAAAAGGATATTAGAATTTGGAATGGTATTGAACGTCTTCCCTGCTTATGCACACACACTTCAACTAACGGTTATTAAGGCCCTAAAAATTATTAACCCATGCAAAAACGAATTCATAACCTAATTAAATTTTTTCAATCACCAAAACAATGTCAACGTCTTGACCAAGCACAAGTTGAATGTAGTAAGACCACAACTCCTATTCAGCTATACATTTCAGAAAGTTCATCGTCTAATCTAGAAATAGATGAAACGAATGAAACTGATTAAAATGATACTTTAGAAATCAATACAGAATCAAAGATTTTGCGCACAATTAGTGATATAAGTACCCGATGGAATTCTACCTATCATTCTTGGAAAAGACTTTTAGTACTTCGTCCGGCAATAGAACGGCTCTCTTTAACCTTACATTTACAAGATGAAGAAGGCGTTGAAAAAGATTCTTGACTATTAAAAAAACTTGTACTTAAAGATCACGAATGGAATTTATTGAAAGAATTAGTAAAAATTTTTAAACCATTTGACGAATTAACCACTTATTTTAGTGGAATACAATATACTACCCTTTCCGTCATTAATACAAGTATTGAAGCATTAAAATATGAATTTGCTGATGGTGCTAAACTTGATAATGAATCCGAAGAAACTATTAATATTAATGAAGGTTAGCATAAAATTTTTTTATACTAATAAATAAACATATAGTAGTAAATAGGCACTGACAAAAAAAAGCTCGATATAACCTTTTCTCCAATGGCCTTCCTGATGGCCCCTATAGTGATGAGAAAGATGCGCATTTTATAATAACATGTGCATTAATGCGCACCTTATATAAAATTTGCATAATATAATAAAATTTAGATGCGCATGATTCTGAAACATGCGCATTAATGCGCATAAATGAAACGCATCTCTAGCCCCCCAGAACAATGGCAAGTTCTAAAATAATTGATTATATATTGATTATTTTAGAACTTATCATTGTTCTGGGGGCCATCAGGTAGGCCATCAGGAAGGGGGGCTATATTAAGCACTTTTCTATCAGCGCCATATTAAATTTTTTTCAAATTTTTATTTTAGATGAAATATTATTAGAAGAAGGTTCTGATAATGAAGCAACGAGTCTCTAGCCACTACTCGCAACCTCTAATGAAGCAATAATATCAAAGGTTCAAAAAATTATATACGATTCTCTTTGGAATTATTGGCAAGATTCAGAAGACATCGGATTAATCACTACCTTGTTGGATCCACGATTGAAGTCAATGAAAATGTGGTCGAGTAAAACACGAAATAAAACTATTAATAAACTAGTACTGAATTTAAAACATGGCAATCTATAGCTGCATCTGATGAATTAGATACTGAAGCTGAAGCTGAAGCTGAAGGTTCTTCGTCCACACCTTCTTTCATAAAAAGAATCTTTAGCCGTGATGAAAAACAGATAAATCGTGAAATCGAAATTGATAATTACTTGAACGAATCTGTTATACCAGTGCAACCTGAAGCTACTGATGTATATAAGTAGTGGCATTCAAACAAATCTACATTCCCAGTACTAAGTAAAATAGCATGTAAATATTTAGCAATTCCTGCGACTTCTGTTCCAAGTGAACAGCTTTTTTCTGATGCAGGAAATCAAATTACCGCCAAGAGAACCTGTTTAATACCTGAATTAGTTAACAAATTATTATTTGTTAAACGTAATGCTTTATATTGCAAAAATACTTGGGCTTAATACAATTTTTTTTACCTTTATTATAGAAATATTTAACCATACTATGTATGATTAGCTTTTTTCAATAAATTATTACAAATAAAATATTTACCGAAATCTAAAATAAAGTACAACCTTAATACAACGAACCTCGATATAATAACTAATTGTATAACGAAGGTTATTTAGCCCAATATAATGAAACTATTAGTAAAGTTTGATATAACGAAGAAAATTTTCAGCTTCAGAGCTTCGTTATATTGAGATTATACTGTATTTTACAAAGTGTAATATGCCATCTTTGAACGCATGCTTGAAATCTTTTAGAACAAGAGACGAGTAGCTAATTTTAAGAGATGGTAAGCATCTGCTATTTTTTTGTCGAGCTTTCTCTATATTTTTATTTTCCATGAAACTTTTAACATAAAGAGTAAAATAGTAATTAGTTGATGTTAAAAATGAGGATCTATGGCAGTTTCTTTTGAATACTTAACTGAAACTAAAAAATGAGAATAATGTTCGATATGATTTTGACCTGGGTTAAACGGGTCACCCGATAGACCCAGGTAACATGGGTAAACGGGTCACCCGATAGATCCAGGTAACCCAGGTAAACAGGTCACCTGATAGACCTGGGTGATCACCCGGATGACCCGCAGGTCCACCTGTCGGGTGACACAGATCACATTTTTTTAAACAGGTCCAATCACTAAATTATGTGCATGAATGTGCATTAATGCACATAATTCTGAACCATGCGCATTTTATCCTATTAAATTTTAATATAGAAAATTAAATATAATAACATTCCAATCTATCTATATACTTCAATTCTTGGTCTGTTTGCTTTAACATTTTTGATTGATCATATCTGAAAAATGTGATCTAAATGTAAAACAATTAACAAAAATATGTAAGATGATTACAAGTATAACTATTATTATGGTTGAGTAATTATTATAACATTCAAGTAATTATTATATCATTTTTTAATGCCCTTATTAATGCCTTTAAACAACACAAAATAGTGAACGTGAATTTTCCAAATTTATTTTTGTTGTTTGATTGCCTAATATTTACAAACTATTTTGGGCTAAAAAAATTAATGAATTTGAAAACTGTTTGTATAATGGTCTTTAAGTGCAAATGCATGAACAAGTGCAAGTATATGCCAAATGCTCTACTATAGATAAAATATATAATTAATAAAAAATAGTGAATATATTAGGAATATCAAAAAGTTAAATTCAACTATAATTGATTTTTAAAATTTTTGGTTAGAATTTTTGCTGCCAAATTACTAATAAAAATTACAGTTATGTTCAAAAGGAAATCAATAACCTAAAACTAATATAGAAATATAAGGTTTTCTCTTAGCAATACTTATTTTAAAAATTGTATTCAACAATAAACTAAGCTGCACACTATCTGTTATTGGAGTAATGAACTTTGTAACAAACTTTTTATAGTTAGCTTATACTGATTCAAACTAACCTATTATATATTGCAATTACTAGTATAGCAAACAAATTTTGTAATAGAATTTTTTATAAAAACTCATGATAAAAATCACAATTATTCTAATAAAAACTGGCTTAACTATACTGAAATTGAGTGTGAATTCTGTGGCAGAATTTTATAATAATATAATTTTAATACAAACTAATTTAATCTTAAGCACATACTGTAGTTAATAGAATAGTATATTCAGTAACAGAATTTTTTTTGTGACAATTCAATGCAAACTAACTTAGCATATTTATGAATATAATATAATATGAATTTACAGAGTTTAACTAAGATCCTAAAGTTTTATACAAAGCTTATGTAGCATAGCCACAGGTCAGTTTTTAAATTATATAAGATAAGCAATTATGAAGTTTACAATTAGCAAATTTGTAAAAATTTATATATCTGATTAAGAATCAATTTGTAGTATCTTTATTTAGATATATTATCTATAATAAAGATAAAAATTAAAAAAATTTTTTTATTATGCAGTATCATGTATATTTTATATATTATGTGCACTCATGCACATTTTATTATAAAATGTGCATTTTTCCATCTCTAGACATAGCCATTATAGAACATATTTGTAATGCTATTTTTACTCATTTAAGTTTTCGATATAATTATCTTAGTTTTGAAAGTGGGAAAGCAATAGCAAATTTTTTTCGTTCAAACTTTTTTTTTTAATTTCTTTACATCTTAGCAATAATAATATTAATTCTAAATGTGGAAAATTGATAGCTGAGACTCTTTATATAAATACTAATTTTTTTTAGATCTTAGCCATAAATTTCTTTGTTTTGAAGTTGGAAAAGCTTTTGCAAAGGTTCTTCGTATAAACTCTTTTCTAAATTTTTTAAATTTTAAGTATAATTATTTGAATTCTGAAGGAGAGAAAGCAGTAGCTTATGCACTTTATATAAACACTGGTCTAACTTTTTTAAATTTTGAACTGGGTCTGAGAGTGGGAAAGCAATAGTAATAGAACTTTGTATAAATACTACGTTAATATCCTTAAATATTGATAATAATAATCTTAGCTCTGAGAATGGGATAGTAATAGCAGAGGCCTTTGTAAAAACACTACTTTAACTTCTCTAAATATTAGATCTAATCAGCTAGTTTTTGAGAGGGGGAAAGCAATAGCTAAGGCATTTTATAAAAACACTGCTTTAACTTCTTTAGATTTTAGTTATAATCAACTATATTTTGATGGTGTAAAAGCAATAGCAGAGGTTCTTCATGTAAACTCATCTTTTAAATACTTAAACCTTGATTGTAATCAACTTGGTTTTGAAAGTGGTAAAGCAATATCAGAAACAAACACTACATTAAAATCTTTAAATATTAAAAGTAATTGACTCGATTCTGAAAGTGAATATGAAATAATAGAAGCACTTTCTATAAACACTATTGTAACCTCTTTGAAGATTGGATTTAATTATTTCAGTTGTAAATATCACACAGAGCCATAAAACCTTCTTAAAACACTAAATTCTTTAAATAATCAACTCAGTTCTGAGATGAATACAATAGCAATAGTATTTTGTATAAGTGCTGTTACGAGGGAGAATAAACAATCTTGTCTGCAATAGAATGCAAATAATGATAAAGAAGGCAGTTCACGACTTGGTGATTTAGCCTGATTTAGTATAAATTAGCTTATGTATAGTTTTAGTTTATTATATACTAGGAACAGAGTGATATATAATATTAAGAAGTATATAGTTACTAAAATATTTTTAATAACATATATCCGCAAAATCTTATAACTAATTGGATAATGCACTAAACGCAGTAAAAACATGAATTTATGCACTTAAACATCACGAATATGCATTGCATGGACTTTATTTATGTAAATCCTGTGAATAAATAATCAAAGAGCCACAAATATCAAGGCTAAGTAATATTCACTAAAATATAACTCATGTGATGACCGCAATACAGTACAGTAATAATTATTTTTACTGCAGGTCCATAAGAATGTGCAAGAATACTAGTATATTTAAAATTTGATAAAAAAAATGGCATAGTTGCAAAATCAAGACCACAGGTTATACAGGTTTTTAACCTGAAATGCCTTAAAAATTATGTTAAGATATATACTGATCATTTAACAATTGACAAAAATATCTATAGTAAGTAGAGATGGGCACTATGTGCATGACTACATGCATGCATACAATTAATTCCAGCCAGCATTAAGAAATTAAATCATAACTTTGGTCAAAACATGCATGATGCAAAAAATGCATGCGCAATTGCATGCTAAAATGAAAATTTTGTATTTTGCCCAGCTCTAATAGTAAGCACTATGCCAAATTCAGAAATTCAAGTAATTCAAAAAAATCAATTTGTTATAAGCCCTTGTTACAAAGCATGTATATATGTACATGCTAAAAAATACAAGTTTCATTCAAAAATATATATATAAATTAGCTGCTAGGGTTCCTCAAATTCAAATTAAATCAAATATTGGATCAATTTGAATTTGATCAAATCAAATTGACCCTAATTTGAATTTGAATTTTAATAGTAATTTTTAAATCAAATCAAATTTGACCATTTGAATTTGATCAAATCAAATATAGTCAAATTTGAATTTGAATTTGATCAAATATTTGATTCAAATATTTGAAGATCAAATCAAATTGTGGAACTCTATTAGCTGCACAACGCATAATATGGTGCAGGACCAGCACGATCAGCCATGTAGTGACAATTAGATTCAGAGATGCACTGTTATTTAACTGAACAAAATAAACTTTAGAATACTAAAACATAGCTCTCTTTTACTACAAAAATTTTATTAAGTAAATATACCGATTTATTATTTTTACAAATATTACAATAGTGCTATTATGTTTTAAAAGAAAAAGATATTTGATATTTAATATCTTTGTTACTCATATTAGTGGGCTGATCCTTGACAATAATAACGAAAATACATAACTGATACTGGTTAGCCGCTTAAGCAACTGATCAGTATTAGTCATGTATTTCCATTATTACTGTCAAGGATCAATCCACTAATGCCCAATGATCTGAGACATTATTATTATAAATTTTGTTGATATCTAAGTTTGTTAAGATTGAATTAGTTTTGAGAATAAATTAGTTTGCTTTTTGTTAAATAATTACAATTGTAGATGTTACAGAACTTACTTGCTACTCCGGTGTAAAGTTAAGTTAGTTCGTATTCAAATTATTGTGATTATTATCGTGAGTTACTGTAAAACTTCTGTTATAGAACTTACTCTTTTAATGACTCTCTATTAGTAGGGTTGTTAATAGAGTGGAGTAGAGTGATTTAGTTTAAAATTAAATAGAAAAAATCTTACTCCAACCCAACTTGGGTTATACCTCAAATTAATACTCTGGGTTATATACCAGGTTATACTCCAGGTTATACTCCAGGTTATACTCCAGGTTATACTTTGGGTTATACTCCTGGTTATACTCCAGGTTATACTCCAGGATACTCCAAAATTATAATCCAGGTTATACTCTGAATTATTCTATATGGAGCAAATCTGATTTGCTCTATGTAGAGCAGACCAGCATAGCGGGCTTTCATTGTGATTGGATATTTCACAAAAATAGTTTGGCAACCATGGATACGAATTGGCAAAACTCGAAACCAAAAAAAAAATTGAAGTTAAATTATATAGTTTGGTTGTGACAGAGTTAAAGCGAATAGTAGCACTATAACTGTATAACGATTATTTAAGCATCAAATTAGATGTGATTTTCTAGTGATTGAAATAAGTATAATAGTGTGATTAATTTTAGCATTCATAAATATGAATACCACTAGGGAAAAATATAACTTCAGCTTTCAAGTTTATTATAGATTATTTATTGAATTCAGCTCTTTAAAAATCTGATAGTAATATATATAATATATATTACTAATCAGATTTTATAAACTAAATCTGAAGTCTCATTATCACTTAGATACAAGTGATAGTACATCTTAGATCTAAAGTTATCTAAAGGAATAATAAAAATATTTCGTTAGAAATTAAAGAGTTATGCCTTATGTCATATAGAAGGTTTTATCAAAAGTTATGCTAGCTGATATTACTTATAGTTTTGGATCTATTGTGTTCGGTGTGTCAACTGACTAAGATCTTTTGGTGGTAATAAATGAATGTGAGCTTGCAGTAAAAGGTTGCTTATTGAATTTACTCTTGCACCAAACTGCAATTTGAATTAACTAAGCAGTATATAATTTCTAATCTACAAAGATAACTTAATGCATAGAGTGTTAATAATAAAAGTCTTAAAAGCAAATCGAATAGTTAATAATTGCAATTATCTTGGGTTTGTATTAGTTCGCCAACAATCACTTCACTGACATAACATTTCACTAACAAATACTCACTGACAAGTTCATTTATAGACAGTTTGTTTCACCAAAGTTCATTTCACTGACAAATTTTGTTTCAAAAAGCACACTAACTTTAGCCCTAATTCTACCTAATTCTACTCTGACTCTAAGAAAATGACCAGAATTATTTTGTCAGTGAAATGAACTTCAGTGAAATAAACTGTTGGTAAAATGAACTTGTCTGTGAATAATTGTCAGTGAAATGTTATGTAGGTAAAGTGATTGTTGATTAATTGATTGCCATCCAATTATCTTACTAGCATATCCCGATTCTTTGTAAACTAGCAAATTATAAAAAATAAATTTAAACAATAAATTAAAAAAATAGAAATAACTAAAAAATTTTTAATTAAAAAAATATATATATACAGTATTAAAAAATAAATAAATAAATAAATAAAAGTCAAAAAAAGAAATTTATTAATTTACACGTAGTGTTTATATACGTGTATACAGTAAAGTACATTGGACATTTTGTGGACATCTTGGACATTTTTTCAAATTAAAATTACTTAAAATTTTATTAAGATTATCTATTTTAATTTTTTTAAAAATGAATCCAGCACCTAAAAAATATATAATTATATATTTATTAAATTAATTCATTAATTATTTAAGCCTTGGACATAGGCTTGGAAAGTTTTGGACAATTTTGGACGTTGGACAAAAAAACATAGTGTTGGACATGTCCAATGACAATACTGCGTGTATACATGTGTATAATTTATTGATTTAAAAATTATATAATGTATCAATCAAAACATTATTTACAAATAAAAAATTAAACCCTTGAGTATGGTTAGGGTAAGAGTAGATTTGGGATTATTGTGAGGATTATTTATACCAAAATTTCTCAAGGAATTTTTTTTATTAGAAGATAAAAGGTTTATAATCAAAATTTTAAGATATCAGTTTCATTTTACATTATCTGTGTACAAATAGCAATTCTCATAAAAAAATATTTAAAAAAAAAATTCTAATTTATATTGAGTTATAGTAAAAAGCAAAAATAGAACTTATTATTGTAGTAACCAGAGTTTGGGTTGCATTGAATTAATGTGATTTAATTTTGTTTCAGTGTTTTGGATGAAACTAACTCTCAGATCCAAAATGTTTGCACCAAGAAATTTTAGTTTTACTTTATAAAGTTTGAAACACTCCAAACTACTTCGCCAATTTGATCTGCAAATATGAGTTTCATCCCAAACACTAATATTTCTAAAGTTGTTAATATGCATTATAGTATATAGTTAAAGTTGAATTAATTTGTAACGAAATAAGAGAAGTGTTAGCTTTGAGAAAGTTTCTCTTTAACCAAAATTGTTGTAGTAAATTACTTATTAAACTTACCTTTTATTTGTAGAATATTTGTTATCTGTATTGTTAGTTGTGGTTGTGACTTTTAACTCGCACTTTGAATTCTGTTTAGTATACCCTGTTAAAGAAAGAAATCATATTAATCACCTTTTATAAAAATCATAAATCGATTAAACCTTAATTACCTGATTTATCGATCAATTAATCTATTCCATTGTCCATTGTTAGATTAATCGCCTGCATCATCTAATTTCGCTCTTGTTCACATGACAATCTTTAATAATATTAATGATTGCATTAGAGCCTTTTAACTATTGCGACTAGAATAAAGAATTATATAAGGCCATGCAAAGTTGATTTTTTCGTTTTGCATTACCTGCTATCCCATTTTTCAATTTTTCAATTTTTATTTTTTTTTTTTAGATTCTAATTGTGCCAATTGTTTGATTTTTGATATCTATTTTTTCTGCTATTTTCATCCAATATCATACTATGAAGACCTTAATTTCTCGTAATTGTCCAATAGGGCTGCAGAAAAACTATGACTGCTGGCCCAATTTTTTGATTCCTTGTTGTGATAAATGAAAAGCTATCCTTGTATAACTTTAAATATGAACATTATTCTATTTGTAGTAAATTACAAAAAAATCTACCGTCTGTCCCGAATTTTGAAATCTATATAATACAAAATGAAAAATAAACTTTGCACAACCTAAGTAGAGTGAGTTTGAACTACCAACAAAAAACTATATACAAGAAATTCCAAAATACTTATTCTCATTTGATCATACTATAAAAGAACCTTGAGGTCCATATTTCAATCTAGTTTAAAAGATACAAAGTGCACATATGTTGATTTTTTAAATCAAAATTCAAAGTGTACGTAACTAACAAAAGTTGATTTTTTTTCTAAAAAAAATATATATATATATACAACTGATTATTAATTCATCCAATTACGAATTATAATGAATATATTACACATTTAACAAGCAAATGATCATATGTTTCAATGATTAAAGATTTAAATAAATCATTATAAGTTAAAATTTTCTCACAGACTGATACAGTATTTGGACATAGCAAATCAAAAACGGCAAAGTGCCAAAAACATTTTATCAGTATCGATAAATAATAGCAATCAAAAACTATCAAACATTGATTATATCACTCCCTTATTAGGAATAAAAGGACTTAATGTAATATAATAAAAGTAAATATGTTATTATTACTTGATATTATCATGTATTGATCAATTTAATAAGATTTTATTCAAAATCAAATCATGCATGCATTAATTAACAATACTAAACAGGCATAATTTCAAAAAAAGAATCCTATACTATAAGTTAATTACAATATAAAATGGCATTTTTGATACTATATTTCCTATACCATTGTTTAATATACATTAAACATGCTTGTGTTGTGATCCCGTGCAGTCAGAATCGCCATAACCCGTGCCTGAATTGAAAAAATGAAAATCATTACTCCTACTAAAAAAGGTTTTTTTCAAAAAATAGGATAAGCGATATCAAAAAAGTTGAAGGAAACTATCCCTATACACATTTCATATTACACAAAAAACATGATGCACTGGTATATCCAGTATTGCTATCAAAATTCACCCACGTGATCAGTACCAAAATTCTTTCAAGTTTGTTTATATTAGATTAGGTTAGGGTGAGTACTCAGTTGGGGTTTGGGTTTAGGTTGTTATATAGTAAAATCGCTCAAGGAAAACTTTCTTTTAGTTAAAAAAAGTGGTTTCTTATGCAAACTTTTGAGAAATAATCTTTTTTGACAAAAGAGACGTTTTAAGATGTTTGTTTTAAATTTTCCTAATCATGCTATATTACACCAAATTATGACCTTTTTTTGGGACGATAGTAGCTCACCCACAAAAAATTTTCTGGCCATGTGACTTTTTTGTAGCACAAACCAGTCAAATTTTGAGATCAGGTGTAATGTGAAAACAAAACAATTTAAACAATCGAATAAAGCGAAAGAATTAAAGTAATAAATCAAGTGGTTAGAGTTTGGGTTTGAACTTGGTTAGAGTGCTACTCATACCAAAATTTTGCAAGGAGTTAATGCGCAGTAGATGATTTCAAACAGTATATAAAATCTGATTCCAAAAGTATGTGAATCTTGTGCACATTGTACACATAATTTATGTGAAAAATTTTAAAAACTTGTGCACTATATAGCTTTGTTATAATTAAATTTATATAGATAAATCTGAATATGCATACAATAAATTATGTGCACAGTGTGCTCTATGTGCACATCTTCTAATTTTACTAATGATTTTTGTGCACTATTTAGCCCAAAATTATGTTAATTCTGTGCACATTTCTAGCCAAAAATATGTGAAACTTTTTAAAAACATGAGCACATGAGCACATTGTGCACATCTGATTTCATAGACAAACTTCGGAGTTATTAGTGTTTTTATGAAAAATCATAAAAAAGCACGATTTTTACGTTACACCTGATCCTAAAATTCAATTGGTTTGCGCCACAAAAGTCACATAACCGGACAATTTTTTGTAGGTGAGCTACGTAGGTTTTTTATTGGCCAATAATCACGTGGGGTGAATTTTTGATGCCGATACTGGGATAGATGGTATATATATGTTGTGCCCCAGATGACAATCTGCCCAGATGACAATCGGGCCAAATTAAAATTAGGGTTAGGGTAAAATTAAAGTAAAGTTAGAGATCAGTTTGGCCAATTTTTATTTTTGGCTGTAAAAATTGACACCTGGGCCGTCCCAATTGACAATTGGGACAAATTTAGATTTGGGGTACAACATATATTATAAACATATGATAAGTAAATAATATCCATAGTATATCAAACTAACTAATTACTATATTTAATAACCCCAGACTATACCCATCCTTAAATAATTTTCCCGTTCCTGGTTGTGAGTGACAGCGTCCCGCAGCTACCTTATTCTTTATTGAATTTTACTATCGATAATCCGAAGATTGTCTTTAAGAAGAGTGAAACAACTTCCTTTTTATACTTTATGAATATTATAGAAACTGCGAAGCTAAAATTATACGTTATTTTACCACATCCGAGTTTAACATGCCATGTGTATCAGGCCTGATATAACTAAATCACCCCCCACTCGTAAGCTAAGCCCCATAAATCATGATCGACTATGCATGATCGAATGTCACGTGAAATGTTCTTTCGACTTTAATTTTTTGATTCAAATTATTATCAAAACTATTATTTTAACATGCATATGTATTATATGACAATGATTTTAACAATCAGTGTCAACATTTGGCATATAGGTTTTTTTATTAAAAAAATGTCCGCTTCGTAAGACTTTGTTATTAACTTACAATAAATAATGCATTCGTTAATAATTTATTGTAATATTTTACAACCAACACCTGATTTATGGAATGAAAAATATTTATGAAAATTCTTTGCAAAATACTGATTATTTTGCAAACTTAAGTTGATAATTAAATTTATTCGGAAATAAAAAAAACTCTTGTAACAAATTTATGATTAACTTCAACGTAATTCTCTCGGTAACTTATTTAATATAAACAATTCGGTTCTGAAGATGGGAATACACTAGTAGTGATTATAAATAAAAATATTGCGTATCTAAAATTTAATCCGTTGTATTACAACAAATTCAGTGCATAACACTGTAATCAGAAATCTAGAAAAAATCCAATATATAATTGGATAAAAATTATTTTTAACCAATCTCAGATTGGTATTTTTTTCTAGATTTCTGATTTCCGGTGTGACATATGAAAATCATTATTCACAATAATTTGAAAAACACTGTAATCATATCGACTTTGAAGAAGAAAGATATTAGCAGAAGTTCTTTATAAAATACTATTTTGGTTCTGAAAGAGCAATATTTAATTGTTCCATTAGTAATATTTTGTTAGAAGGTACGTTGTTGATAAGGCTTACTTGATCCGGCATTTGTAAAGATATAGACTTGCTTTTTGAAAATATCAAATATAACAAGTTGAATGCTCGTATTGTACAAATTAAGAATACTTAACTTTATGATTTGCACAAGTATTATGGCATTTTCACAATAAAAGATCTATTTAAAGAACGATTGTTGATAAATATAGTAGGTAGAATTTTTTTATTTTTAAAAAAACAAAAACAGCAAATGTAATAACAAATACAAGTAATAAATATGGATCTGATATTCGCACCATGGTATTCACACCATGGTGACTAACATTATGAATCCGCTTACATTAACTAATTCTGGTCATGATCTACGTACCATGGTGCGAATATTCAAATCCATGGTGCGAATACGTAACAGTTCTCAATAAATATTTATAATTATTTATAATTATTATAAACATACTTAAATCAGCTTAATGCAAACCCCGAATAAATAAAAGTTAATGTTAATTAATTCAATCAAAACATATATTAATAATAACATAAATCACGCAACATAACATCATATGCATTACAAGATTCTAGACACACTGATATTGATTACTTTTTTTTTTGCACTTATTTATACCAGTAATACAAACTACTAAAAAGAGGAACACAAAAGCAGGGTAACTATTGATCTGATAGTCCTGGGATAGTTACACCGGCACAAATAAATAAAGACCTATTTTTCGGGTAATACACATACGGTATCTGCGACTGTACGTATGTACGTACTTTTCTGGAAATAATCAAAACCTACTAAAGTATTGTTTCAGATTTCGGAACATTGAAGCCGAATTTATATTTCTAGATTCAATTTGAAAAAAAAAGAAATATTTCGGAAAAAGAAAAAAGGCTTAGATACAAAGCTGTAAGATCGGCGTTAGTAATTCATTTACAAGTCTGGAATAAATTAGCAAGAAATGCAATTTTCATACGTCTAAATTTAAAAAAATTTCATAAGATTATTTTAATTTTCTAATATAGATCATCAGATTAGGCTAGAAAGCTTTGTTTACTGCATATCAAACTTTTCGCAATGAAAGCCTTTTGATTATTGCTCAAAAGACAGCTTCGTTAAGTTTCATAAATAATGAACTATTTTCAAATTGATCTTTTTGCGTTACACGTGTTCCTAAAAATATTTAGGTTACAAATAAATGAAATGTTATTGTTTGGCAAAACTAAGGTTGAGTTCATAATGCTTGGCAAAACTAAAGTTGATGCTTGGCAACACTAAGGTTGAATTTAGAATATTTCTATGGTAATTAAGTGGCTTAATTATACGATATTAGAAAATATATTAGTTGATATACTATAATAAGAAAATTAGATATGAAACACATTTTTAGCGATTAGAAAAGGTGTATTGAAACCAAAAAAAATTTTTTTTATAAAAAAAAAAACAATTAAGAAAATAAGCATTTTTAATTGGTTGTGTGATGTTGCGAATGACCCCTTGTTGTCATTTATCTCCGTAATGATTATGTAGGACAAATTCATTTCTTACCTTATTAGTTACTAATTTAGACGATATTTAAATAAATAAATAAATAAATAGATTTAGGTATAAAAGAAATGCATTTTTAACGTTTAGAAAAAGATGAAATTTTATAAATTAAAATACTGATATACAAAAAAATTCCGTTTATATTAAAAAAAAACTAGTAAAGTTTTATTAATACAGACATGTCTTTATCCAAACAAACCGATTATGGAACCGGTCATGATTTTGAAGAATTTATTGAAGAATTATTAAATAAAAATGGAATACATGCTAATGTTACTTCCTATAAACAAGGAGATAATGGAATCGATATTTTTGCTACATTTAATAAGCAAATTATTCTTATTCAATGTAAAAATATTAGTAAACCTATTGACGCTAACGTTCTAAAACATTTTCAAGCCTCGGTTTACCGGTTTGGAGAACCAATATTAAGTATCATCGTTTATAATAGTGAAAAATTGAAAAATTATAATTCTCCTTTAACTAAAGGAGCTAGATTATGGTGGAAAGCAGTGTGTCCTGAAATTCAAATTGCTTCTGAGAAAATGATCGTCACTTGTATTCAAAAAATATTACAAAATGATGAATCAGAATTAAACTTTGGATCATTAAAATTAGATTCAGAATCAGAAGAAGAATCATCAGGACAAGAACTATTATATTCTAAAGAAAAATCACATTCAGCAAAATCAACACGTTATAAGAGTGATGATGATTTTAAATTTTATATTGAAAATTTATTAAGCGGAAATAGAATACTTGTTAATAGTTTTAATAATCGAAAAGATAAAATTGATATTATTGCTACTTTTAATAGACAAATTATTCTTATTCACCTTAGCAATTCTTCTAATGTCAACAATTTAAAAGGTTTACAAACTTCAGTTTCCCGGTTTGGAGAAGGAATATTAAGTGTTATCGTTCAAAATAGCGAAATTTTCAATAATTCTTCAATTAAAAATGAAAGATCATATCATAAAATTAAAATTGTTACTGAGAAGATGATTGTTAATTATATTAAAAATAGGGTAAAAAATAACTATAAGAGACCTTCACATAAAAAATATGAGAGAAGAGAAAATGAAGTCTGGTCTTGTAGTAAACAAATTAGCGATAAAGTATCATGGATATGTCCTGAATGTACATATATAAATAACCCATTAATGTCGGATTGTGAAATGTGTGCTACTGCGCGGACAGCAAAAAACAACTTTATTGAAGAAATAAATACTATTAATCAACTCGAAAATCAAGATTATATTTCTACTGCACGGCCAGCAAAAAATAGTTTTATTGAAGAAATAAATGCTATGAATCATCACGTAAGTCAAGATTATCAAGATTATAGCTTTTTAGAACCAATGGTGGCAGGAATTTCCAAAAATAAAAATTTATGTTTAGAACAACAGTGGGATTGTCCAGATTGTACTCTTATAAACGAAAGTGATGTGGTTATGTGTATAGCATGTGGCTACTTTAAAGATTAATTCTATTAAATAGCTTTATTAATTATCGACAACAATGATAAACACAATGTTTTTATAGCCTTCATAGAATAGATTTTTATATACTGTTAAAGAAACATATAATAAAATATAATTTAAAATCATTACTTCTGATCCCGTGCTGTTAACAATATCATATTTCTACGAGCATGGTCTATCATTATCAATTCCCATTCAGCTGTATAATTAATCATTGTAGTTTTCGTTTAAAATTGAAATACCCATTATTAGAATTCTCATACTACTTTTTGACATCAATCACAAAGTGACATTTCCAAAAATACAACGAATTGCGCCTCAAGAGGCTGGATGATGCATGAGAATTAGATTTTTAGCATCCCTAAGTTTTTAAAGAATCTTAGCTTTAGTAAACTCTTTAAAATTTGCATTATCTATTAATATTCCAAATTTAATTTAATGCTGAAAAAATTTTTTTGATACTTTGAGAGTTATTGTACCAGTATACAAAAATTTACTGTCTATTAAATCAGATAATTACTACTGTATTAAACAAAAAAAAGATCGAAATTAAAATATATTATAAAAGTAAAATCCAATAAATAGTGAATGCTTTCTGATACTGTAATGGTGCATTACTTAATTCAAATATCACAAGTTAATAACTTTAGCAAACATAATTAGTCAGGCAAAACATAATTATATTAAGCTAAGTCTATATAAAATTTATGAATATGTTTTCATAACCCGGCCGGATCATAAATGCTAGTTTGTAAATGTCAAATTTTATTGCAGTTATTATCATAATTACTGGGACACCTGTAAAAATTTTCTAGATTAATTTTTTTAAACCCGAATTTTTCGCTTCGACAAGAAATGAAAAATAATTAGAACTAAATAAATGCCTTCGTTTGAACAAAAATGGATCTTGCCAAAAAATAAAAACAAATTTTTCGTCTTCGACAAGAAATGAAAATACAGTAATTAGAAATGAACAAATGCCTTCGTTTGAACGAAAATAGAGCATGCCAAAGAATAAGAATTGTAGTTTTAACTAATTTTTTAAACTTAATTTTCGTCGAAAAAATAATTAGAAATGAATAAGGGCTTAGTTTAAACGAAATGGATCTTGCAAAAAATAAAAATTGAAAATTTACACGATTTTTGGAAACCGAATTTTCGTTGAAAAATAATTAGAAATGAATAAAGGCTTCGTTTGAACGAAATTGGATCTTGCCAAAGTATAGGAATTGAAATTTTACACAATTTTTTAAAACCAAATTTTCTTTGAAAAATAATTAGAAATGAATAACGGCTTCATTTAAATGAAATGGATCTTGCCAGATAATCGGAATTGAAATTTTACACATTTTTTAAATGAATAAAATCTTCGTTTGAGCGAAAATGAATCATGTCAATTGAATTTTATGACTTACAAAGTGCGACAAGTATGCATGTCGATATTTAGTTTTATTGTAATATATATTAGTCATTTGATCTCATTAAATTACTTATCTGATATTGAATCTGAAATCTATAACTTAACCGGATGGGCCGAAAAATTATTCGGCAAATTTTTACAGATGTCCCGGAAATTATGATAATAGCTGTAAAAATAAAATACTGTATATATGCTGGATCCGGGCCATGAAAGCTAGTTTATAAAATTTAAAAATTTATATAAATACTAATAATTAATTAGCACATCCAAATGTCGTGCTTAATTTAATTTTTATCTATATATTTTTCTTTTCTCAACATTTTAGATAAAATCAATAGAATAGGCGATATTATTGAGATTTGCTCAAGCATATGACTTGCTATAACCGGATGCTTAATTGGTTTGATAGACCAAGTTAAAGATCAGTGCTTGAATAGCCTAAAATAATAAACTGATATAAGAATACTCTTTCGGATTTTAACTTGTCACTAATAATTGACGATTAAAATTGTATAGGATCTCTTAACGTGCAACTATATGACCGATACAGCATTCATGAGATATTCAACAACTGAACTTACGTACAGTACATACAGCATGCAACGCTTATATAATATATGTAATATTTAGCGGTATATGGTCCTCTGTATTGTTGTGATATCTTTGTTGTGGTAGGTATCCATCGAGATTAAATGTTAGTTCAAAACCATGCTTAGGGTATATATATTTTATATGGGGCAGCGTCAACTAAAACAAGGCTTATGGCTTTTTTTTCTATTTTGAGAAAATCACGTTTAAAATTTTGTGTAACAATAACAATGATGATCTATTATTAGTATAACCTGTTGGATCGACATTTGTTAGCCAATCACATGAATCCATTTCTATGACTCTGCAGCAAGGATCGACAACCGGATATCTAAATTCTAATTTTAGATCATGTTTAATCGTATACAGCATTTCAAAAAGTAAGCATCGGTAAAAATTTTACTATGTAAATCAATGCTTTAAATGTCAAATTATATGGAAAAATTCCTGCTTTATATGATGGTATAGTTAACTCATTTTTGCAAAAAATGCCATAAGCCTTGTTTTAGTTGACGCTGCCCCATATACTCTAAGCATGGTTTTGCTGTGAAATAACCTAGTTGGTCTATCGTAAACTCCAAGGATGAATGGTCAGGAGTTACACTCCACGTGCAGCAATCTCTGCCCGATATTTTAGGAAAGCGATCGCAGGAACTTTATACTAATAAAGTTATGTAACAGAAAAGCTACCGACCATAATCAAAGATAAACAACCACTCTTCCCTTTTCAATACAATAAGGCATTATAACCGTTTCATTTTTCTCAGCCAACCCTTTCTACCACACACGGTAATCTCTTGATTCTGTCATTTTCCTATTTAATATTGAGCAGGCAAGAATCCATTGTTACGATGATGCCTGGCACAATCTCATCTGCTAATTTTTTCGGAAGCATATCATCGCTTCAGTTTAAATTACTCGGCTTAAATTACTCATTTTAAATTACTCATTTTAAATTATTAAGTTCAAATTGCTCATAATGTATTTTGCGAACTTTAAAGTCCTTTAATTTATTATAGAAAGAATGCCTACTAGGTCATAAGTCTAGGGATTTAAGTATGCATATTGTGCATCGGAATGGAAAATTAGTAGAATAGATGCAGACTTATGACTTTATTTAATTACGTCTTATATAAAAAATCGGCTAATAAAATAAAGCACAATTGAGGCGTAACTAGAGATGTAAATAAGTCTGCATCTATAATTAGTAGATTTAAATACATATAAGTTGTCGCATAGTATTTGTAGAACTTTTATGCTTATTAATGAGAATGTTATTTGACAACGAGATGTATAATGATGCGATAAACGTAAAGGAAATTTAAGTCGAGCTTCGAACGAATCACGTGTTGATATTATTGACCAGAATACGTCGGTGATCATAGTGTTGGGCGGCATTAATAAGATCGGGCATAGCAGGTACCGTGATCGTTGATCATGAAGTTAAATTAATTGCAGGATACAATAATAAAAGAGAGTAAAACAATAATAAGTTTTACACAAATATGTAATCAAAGTTTGTATAAATAAGAAAATATAAACACAGAGTAAATCTTTTGACTAGTAATGAATAATAAACATATTGTGTACGAAACTTACTCTAAAGCGTATAGTGTTATTACAGAGGCTAATAATTTTTGTGAGCGTTTGAGTTAGATTGCAGTAACATATGAAACTGTATAATCCGATGATATACCGATAAATTAAAATGAAATTTTAATCAATCAGAACCGTTAAGAATTTCAACCAACTTAGAGTATTCACAAAGTACCTGTTTTATATAAAGCTATGTAGAAAGTGTACATAAACTATATTTAAAAATTATATTTAGATCTATAAACATAATGTAGACTTATATAGCTATAATTTATACATAAATATAATTATAAATAATATTTATTTAACAGTTGCATATCTATAATTTAAAATATAAAAATGTTTAAGTAGCCAAATAAATTAAATATTAAAATAAAATTTAAATTTATAATTAGATTTAAAGATTAAAAATAGAGTTGGAGTTAGAACTACAACATGTGTTACTCTAGTAAATTTTGAGATATTGATTATTCTTTTCTTAAAATTATATTAAAAAAAATTTGTTTAAGGTGAGGTTTATCTTGAGCTTTATATAATTTTTAAGATAAGTTACATTGATAGCACTCCTACAAAATATTACAAGAACAAGACTTAGACTATTTTATCTGCAGCCTAAACTTACTAGACAAATTTATGTTCTACTTCTTTTATATTATCTGAATTTGGATACTATTACCATACAGTTTTATTCAGTATATTCCTGCATCTCTATATGTTATAGCACCAAATATCTAACTAAGTAAATAGTGATAGCAATCATAACTATTTATTGTTACTTCCCATATTAGTGATTATAAAAATTTAGTGATAATAATATACCTGGGGTGATTGAAAAGTTTTGCACTTGATCAATATCTTAATTATTTTCAAATATATTACTGTAATTTAAAATTATTATATATAAATATAGTAGTTATGATAATTCTATAAAAAAATATTTAGCTGTTTTTATTACAGTTTTTAAAAATTAAATTTTTAATTATGTATATATAAACTTTTTATATATAAAAATTAGTTAAAGCATTAAAAAAATAAAAATATTAAACCAATTTCTTTGAAAATTAAAAAAATAATAATTTTAATTATATAGTCTTTAAATATATAATTTATTTTTAAGTTAAAATGTTAAAATTTAAAAAATTTTAGATTTAAAAATTTTTTATTCTGCAAAGCTATATATATTTTAAATTTTTATATTTGGATTTTAAAAAATAGTGCATCTGCACTATAGTGCACTCCTGAATTACTCTGGATTATGTAATCAATAGCCACTCCAGATTTCATGATCGATGTATTCAATAGTATGACTTTTTAAATTTATTGAAAATTTTACTTATGCAAGAATTATATTTTATAGTGATTAATAGTGATTAATTTATTACACTTACATGGCATAATACAACAATTATATCATATTACAAATCATATTAACTACATCAGCAAATTTATAATAGCATAATCTTATATAAGATCTTACGAACCGTAATATAAGCAAAATATTATGTAATATATTTTGAAATATTTCGAAATATCAAATTTTCAAATATTACAAAAGTAATTTTGAAATATTTCGAAATGAAGTTTGCTATTTACTACCACTGGTATTTATTACCAGTGATCAATTTACCAATAAAAATTCAGGATCAGGTGTAACATATAGATCAATTTTTGTGTAACAAAAAAAAAATTTTTCAAAAAATTGCTAAAATTTTGTCTATAAAACTACTTTTTTTTATGCAAAAAAAAATTCCTCGCTAAATTTTACTATATACAAACCTCTATCCTAATTCCTAACCTTTACCCTTACCCTAATATTAAAAAGATTTAATTTTTATTTAATACAAACTGTTTGTTTTGTTTATTTTGTTTTATGCATTGTAGATCACTGGTATTATTACCAGTGGTAATTCATAGTAATTTTCTTTCAAAATATATTATGAAATATTTCAAACCCTTTTAAAATATTTTAGAACTAGGAAACCAAGCTGGATCAGTAGATCTGTAACCTGGATCATGCATTAGACTGATTTTTCTAAATAGTTTGAAATAGTTTGATAATGTTCAAATTCTGTACTACAAGATCAGATTAGATCTTTTGTTTATAATTAAATCTTCAATTTTGTTTTTTTCACTTTTTTGTTTTTCATTTTTGTTTTTGATTATTTTTTTTGTTTTCATTTGTTTTTTCAATTTTTTTTTATTTATTTATTTTTTAATTTTTTTAATTTATTTTTATTTAAGCACTTTACATCGGGAAAGTTTTTATAGTGCAAATCTGCGCAGATTTTTAAAAAAAACAATTATTAAAAATTAATGCAGATCTGCGACCCTGCCAGCGATAGTTGAAGAAGTTTTTTTTATTTTCTGCAGATTTAATTTTCTGTGCAGATCTTTAACAATTAACAATTCAATAATCTGCGCAGGTTGTAAAAAATAAAAAAATGGCAAAAAGCAAATAATAAAAAATTAATATGCTCGCCTAAATATTTAATACTAGCTAATTTTTCATATATTAAAATAATAAATTCGAATATTCATATATTTTTTTTTATATTTTAATAATTTAATTTATTACAAAGTACAAAAAAAATTAAAAAAAAATACCAAAAATAAATACAAATTACAACATAAACCTGATTACAACTATTATCCCCACTATCATACTAAATCCCATACTAACTATTATGCTATACTCTATACTAACTATCATGCTACTAACTATTATGCTACATCTTGCTATGTCCTGAAATATCATACTATATTTATCATACTGTGTACGTTCTACTATCGCGCTATTTGTAATAACAATCGTACTATGTTTGTTCTAAAAAAAAAGGAACGTTAGTAATATATTAAAAATAAAACTATTATAAACCAGATACTAACTATCATGCTCTGTCCGTTCTAACTATCATGCTATGTTTCATACTATGTTCGTTCATTCTAAAAAAATGTTAGTATATAATAAATAAAAAGGAATAATATCGTATACAGCTTTATGTTCATCCTTTTCAACTCCAATTCTATGATAATAACAATATCCAATACTATTTTTTCCACTTGTATTCCCATATCTGTAGATTTTTGATATCTACTCTGTTGTTCTAACTATCGTGCTATGTTCTGTTCTACATTTGTTCTAAAGAAAAAAAGAAATGTTAGACAGTAAAAAAAAAAAAGAACTAATAAATTAACTGAATCGACCAATACCTTATACCGGAAGACACAAATGCACACTAATGATGGCTCTAACTACCCAATTTTAGCACTCTAGCAAAGCACAAGCCTAAAATAAAAAAAAGAAAGAAGTGAATAATAATAAATAAATAAACAAAATAAAGAAACTAGAAACTTATTTTTAGATCAAGTTCTAGTATCTCTGGGCTCCAACGATGTTTACATAGATATTGTAGCTAAAATACAAAAAGATTTAAAAAAAGCAGGAGTAGATTGAGATGGAAGTTTTTAAAATTATTATATAGCCTATTATGACAAGAATAAAAGAAAGAGAACAATTATCAGAGCCAAAGACTAATATCTAGCAAGAAGTTCAAATAACTAATTGTAAAGTGGTTGGAGAAAAAATATGGTGCAATAGAAAAAAAATTTATACGGCATGATTGCAATTTGAAAAATAATTGGCTGATCATATGTACAATTAAATAAAATAGTAAAAAATATTTAAATAATTTAAATAAAATTTTAAATAAATAAAAAAAAATGTAAAGAAATTAAAATTAATTTAACAAAAAAAATAGTTTAAATAAAAAATATTTTAAATAAAAAAATAATAAAAATCAAAAAAAAACATTAAAAAATAAATGAAAAAAATAAATAATANATAAATAAAAAAAAAATCAAAAAAAAACAATAAAAATAGAAAAATAAAAATAAATAGAAATGTTAATATTAAAAAAAAAGTCAAAAGATAATTTAATTAAAAAAATAAAATAAAAAATAATAAGTTAAAAAAAATTAATAAGAAAAATAAAATGTAGCGATAAAAAAAAGATACTAATAAATTAAAAAAAATAAAATAAAACAATAAATAAAAAAAACAAGATAAAAAAAATGCGATAAAAAAATAAAAAATAAAAAATAAAAAATAAATAAGAAAAATAAAACGTAGCAATAAAAAAAAGATACTAATAAATTAAAAAAAAATAAAATAAAACAATAAATAAAAAAAAGATAAAAAAAATGCGATAAAAAATTAAAAAATAAAAAATAATAAATTAAAAAAAAATTGATAGTTTAAAAAAAAAAGTAGCAATAATAAAAAAATTAAAAAAAAATTAAAAAATAAAAAAAATAAACGATAGTAAAAAAATAAAAAAAAAACAAAAAATAAATAAAAATTAAAAAAAAATTGTTAAAAAAAAAAGAATAAAAAAATTAAAAGATAAAAAAAAATTAAAAATTAAAAAAGAAAAAAAAAGCATAAAAAAATTATAAGATAAAAAAAAATTAAAAATTAAAAAAGAAAAAATAAAATAAATATATAAAGTAATTAAAAAGTAAAAGTAAATACGAAAGTAAAAGTAAATACGGGAATAATAAATATAAAATTTAAGAATAAAAAAATATACATTAAAATAAAAAAAAGTAGTGTATGTATGTACGTGCATATATGAAAATAAAATTAAATTCCAGTTATTCCTTATTATGAGAATAACTAGAAATTTACTTTTTATTCCTATCACAACTTTTAAAAAAAATAAAAATTAAAAAATAAACAATATATAAAATGATAATATAAAAAAATAAAAATGTAAAAAAAATTAACCAAAAAAAGAGGTGCTATTGCAATTGCTGTTGCTTCATCTGGTATTGCTGCATTGTTAATAGTTGGAGGTAGAACTGCACATTCTGGATTCAAGATTCCTTTAAAACTTACAAAAACTTCTACCTGTAATATTGCAAAGCAATCTGAACTAGCTATTCTAATCAATTATGCAAAAATTATAATTTGGGATGAAGCTCCTATGATTAACAAATTGGTTTTTGAAGCTATTGATCGAATATTCCAAGATATAACAGGTAATAATGAGCCTTTTGGTAGAAAAGTTTTTGTTTTTGGTGGTGATTTTTGGCAAATATTACCAGTAATTCCCAGAGGATCAAGGACTCAAGTTGTTAGTTCATGTTTGAAAAAATCATATTTGTGGAATTATATTCAAACTTTGAAATTAACAATTAATATGAGAGTTTTACAAGATGTATCACAACAAGCATTTGTGGACTTTTTATTAAGAATTGGTGAAAGTAGAGAACCAACAATTGCAAATGATTACGTAAAATTACCAAATACAATGATCTTAGATGACAATAATATTACTAGCTTAATATTAGAAATATTTCCAAATATTTCTAATAGATATAATAATCATGATTTTATTGTTGAAAAAGCAATTTTAACTCCTAAAAATGATGATATTGACTTAATCAATCATCAAATACTTGATTTAGTTCCAGAAAAAGAAAAACCTATTTATCAACTAATTTAGTTGAGGATACTAACTCTGTTCATGAGAGTTTATATCCAGTAGAATTTCTTAATACACTTACTCCAAGTGGAATGCCACTACACTAAAAGCAGGTGCGCCTATAATTCTATGAAACATAAATCCTTCTGAAGGTTTATATAATGGAACTAGACTTATAGTAAAAGAATTTCATAATCATGTTTTAGATTGTAAAATTCTTACAGGATCATTTCTTGGAAAAAGGGGGTTTCTTCCAAAAATGACTTTATTACCTTCTGATACTGTTTACCCTTTTACTTTAGTACGTAAGCAATTTCCAGTTCGTTTGGTCTATGCTTTAACTATTAATAAAGGACAAGGTCAAACAATTCCATTAGTTGGTTTATATTTACCACAATCTGTATTTTCACATGGACAACTCTATGTAGCTCTTTTTTTTTTTTTTTAATATTAAGTGTGTAGCTCCTGCCCCAAACTTTATTAATACTTAAGCAAATTGACATATGGCGGTACCTTTTATACATACATATTATATACAAGTATTGAGACTAGGACTTCAGGCTGTGAAACTTTTTATCCACAGCTAAAACCCACCAGAGCCTCCAATATTCCCATTTATATAGTTGACCTGGATTTGTACATCCCTTTTCAACCAACAATCAGCACCCATATGTCCGCCACTTTACCCACATTTCCTAATTCATCACTTCCAATTTGGTGTGTGTTGCCAGGTAGGCGCTTTATGCTTCCAAGTTGGTGTACCCGAAATCTGGTTACCCAGAAAATCCCTTACTAGCGTACTTCTCAGGGATTCGTATCTCAAGCCATGCAGCTGCCTCTACCACATTGGATAAGTATCTCAAGCCTGCATGCTGCCGCAACCAGCCAGTTTCTTGTGACTTGAGGACCCAGAATTTAGTGTTCTGAATTTGGAAATATGCAAACAACTGTACTTCTCACTATGGTAGCAAGGACCTGGGCTTTCGCAAATGCTTCTAGTGCTAAATATAGTTGGATAGCATTATGAGGCTAGGGAGAACCCGATCACCACTGCATGCACTTATACCAGCATATACCCGTATTGGTGGTCCCAAATCCTCTTAGTGTTCGAAGACTCCCATATAGGTATGCCCAGAGCTTCGTTGGGTCTTGACACGTACACGCCTCTATGTTTCCGCCTCTTATTGGCTGATTAGTTCTGTCTGCCCTTGTGAAGTTCACTAGACCCCAGCACCCGGTCAGTCACTCTTTGGATCCTTTTCTCCAGTAATCCCAGACTACCAATCCAGTTGGCCCAGAAGAATCGGTCTGCCAGGCTTTAGGTGCCTAAGGTCTCCCTTTCCTTGGTTCATGCTTCTATAACACATGACCTTTTCCTCCAGTACAACTCCGGCGGCCAGGTTGGTGGGCCCCCTTTTGCCATAAGGGCTCTTGCCCGTCCAGTTTCCCGGTCAGTCACCGCCAAGATCCTTTTCCCCGGTACCGTTGAAAGTCCAGCTACCTCTCCACTCGGGACTTGCCAAATGGGTTTCAATTGTTCCGGTTCCTTGGCTTTAACCAAGGTTACAGGTAATCTACCTGCCCAATTGATGAACAAATGTTACTGTAATACAGGCCCATTTTTCAATTCGTCTCCAGTGGGATTTGAACTCTAGACCTGCCGCTTGGGGGGTGACAACTAGACAGCTTCTCTATGTTGCCACACCTCCCCTATGTAGCTCTTTTTAGAGTAACTTACTGTGAAAATATTAAAATTTTGCTAAAAGATCCTAAATCTGATGAGGAAAATAATATTTATACGAAAAACATTGTTTAAAAGGAAGTTTTTAATGATTAAATTTATTTTTGCTATAAAACTACTATTTAACATTGGTTAAATTTTTATACAAAAAAACAAAAAAAAACAAAAAAAATTTAAAACCTTAAAAACAAAAAAAAATTTAAAAAACAAAAAAAAATAATAAAATAAAAAACTGGAAGCACATCATGGCCACAATTTGCGAAAGTTACCAGTCAAGTAACCAGACTTGATATAAGGTAGACAGCCTATTGTGAACGTCCTTCTTTATTTTATTATAAAAAAAACTTATTTTTTATATTTTTTATAACTATTTTTATTTACCTTTTAATAATTAAATTTACTATTACTCTCTGTTTATTGCTTATATTTTTATACAAAAAAAACCAACAAAAAACAAAAAAAAATTTATAAACTTAAAACCAACAAATAATAAAATAAAGAACTGGAAGCACATCATGTTCACAATTTGCGAAAGTTACTAGTCAAGTAACCAGACTTGATATAAGGTGAACAGCCTATTGTGAATGTCCTTCTTTATTTTATTATTTTTATTTTTTATATTTTTTTATAATTTTTTTTTTATTTTTATTTTTTTTTATTTTTTATTTTTTTTTATTTTTTTTATTTTTTATTTTTTTTAATAAATTACACTTATACAAATTGTTTATTATTATTATATAAATATAAATTAAGATATTTTTTGATGCCGCAGCAATGCAGCGGGTGTTTTGACCTAGTTTAGTATATATAAGGCAACCAAATTTAGTAAATATAGGGCAGCCAAATTTAGTATACATAGGGTGGCCAAATTGCTTGTTTTTATAATATATATAGGGCGGCCAAATTTATATTTAATTATAAAAATACTATAACTTCAACCTGCTATAACTTTTTTATAAATAGATTTAAAAAAAATTAAAAACCATGGAAGTGTTTAGCTTGTTTTGATTTAATATTTTAGGGTAGTATTTTTTGATTACTATTTTGTTTGAAGAAGGATTAGCAATTTGAATGTCATCAATTATATTTGTCGGGACTAGATTGTTTACACCGTATAACATAATACAAATTATATATAAAAATTACTATAGTATGAATGTGGCGTGCATATATATAAAATATTTTTTTACTAAATTAATGATACATGCCCACTAATTGAAAGTTATAGAGCTCGTCGAGACACACCTAACGGTGGTTAGATCATCCAAATCAGTCCAGTGGATGGCAAGATATTGTTGTAAAATAATTGGATGATTATAAAAGTCTCTATGTAATTTACATCATATGTATATGGGCTTATTTTGGAATTTATAAATAGAGTGTATTTTTTTAAAACTTTAAAGCTAAATAATTTCTAATCTACTAGTCCATTTTAAATAATTTTACTACCAAAATGTTCGTCTCTTTGAGACGATTCTAACAATCCCAAAATCATCAAAATCCAATCACAGGATCATGAGATAATGCGCTGTCAAATAGTGACGCACCTAGAGGTTGGGTTGATTAGTTAGATATAGTATAACCAATCAACCCTACTTTCTAGGTGCATTACTATTTGATAGTGCATTAACTCACGTTCTAGTGATTGGATTTTGATGATTTTGGGCTCATTGGAATCATCTCAAAGAGACGAACATTTTGGTAGTAGAATCATCCAAAACGGACCAGTAGGTCAGAAGTTATTTAGCTTTAAAGTTTTAAAAAAATACACTCTACTTATAAAATTTCAAAAATCAGCCTATATGTAGAGATTTTATATAGTAGTCCAATCGTTTTTTGACAGTATCTCGCCATACATTGGGCCAATTTGGATGATCTAACCACTGTTAGGTGCATCTCAATGAGCTCTACAACTTTTAATTAGTGGGCATGTATCATTAACTTAGTAAAAATATTTTTATATGTATGCCCACATTCACACTATAGTAATATATAGGGCAGCCAAATTTAGTAGCCAAATTAGTAGACATATAGTGGCCAAATTTAGTATATATAGGGCAGTCAAATTTAATATATATAGGGCAGCCAAATTTTAATATATATAAGGCGGCCAAATTTAGTATATATAAAGCGACCAAATTTAGTATACATAGAGCAGCCAAATTGCTTGTTTTAATAATATATATAGGGTGGCCAAATTTCATATTTAATTATAAAAATACTATAACTTCAACCTGCTATGGTGCTCCAAGTCACTTCTCACCAAATTCTAATTGCTTTTTTAAAATCTTATAACTATAAAATCTAAAGATTTATTTAATAATTAACTGATAAAAATAAATCTTTATCTTTAGCTCTATCAAACTTATTGGTTAAAATTTTTTAAAAAGTCCAAATATCAAAATTATATGACATTAAAATTTAAAAAATTTATACAATTTATTATGTGAGCTATAAAATTAGCGCCTTGTTGTTATATATAATTTACATCAAAATTGGCATCACATATATTTGATCTACATAAAATTGATGTGAAAATGATAAATCAGTTTTTGACAAGTTCTAGATCTTTGTAAGACCAAACTAATAGCATTAGCATCAATTAAATCTGTCTGAATATCTTTATCCTATAATAATTTTTGCCCTTCAACATATGTATGTACGTACTATATTTAGTCATGAAATTTTTTAAAGTGATACATAACAATTATAATTGGCATAATTGATTATAATCGATTAATTTAATTGATTATAATTGATTGAGAGGTTATTAATCGATTACTAACTCCAACCAATTATAATCGATTATCGATAATTAGTAATAATCGATAATATAAAATTCGATTAATATTGATAGTTTAAAAATTCGCAAATTTTAGCTAAATTTTAAAACTAATTTTCTCAATAACTAATAATTAGAATTAGCCCAAAATTTTACTGTAAATAGTATCATTATCAGACTATAACATACTAAAATTTTAGCAAATTTGACCTGGTAGTTCTTGAGTAATTGCTTGTATACAATAGTCAATTTTTTTAAAACAATTGACTATCGTATCAAGCAATTACTTAAGAACTACCAGGGCAAATTTGCTGAAATTTTGTATATTATAGTCTGATAACGATAATATTTACAGTAAAAATTTGAGCTAATTTTAATCGTTAGTTATTGAGAAAACTAGTTTTAAAATTAAGTTAAAATTTGCGAATTTTGATTACAAATTTTTATATCTAGCCAAATCTAAATTTTGCGCATCTTGGATATATTTAGCGTACCTTGAATATATCTAGCCAAATTTGGCGCATTTGATGAGAAGTGACTTGGAGCACCATATAACTTTTTTATAAATAGATTTAAAAAAATTAAAAACTATGCAAGTGTTTAGCTTGTTTTGATTTAACATTTTAAGATAGTATTTTTTTATTACTATTTTTTTTGAAGAAGGATTAGCAATTTGAATATCATCAATTTTATTTGTTAGGATTAGGTTGTTTGCACTATAGAACTTATAATATATTAATAAGTTATAGTGAGGGAATAAAGATCTTGAAGATAAGGTATAGTGATAAATAAACATTTTATTAGCTAGTAGAACCTTTCTAAATAGAATGGATATAAAGGCTAGACATCGAGTAGGCATTAGATCAAACCAGAATATGTATTAAATTAGATATTAGTAAAGATATAACAATAAGGTTTGGTTTATTCTAGTGCAAACTAGATTTTTATAACTGATTAACACTTAAAATCTACATGAATTTAGTACTACCAATTTTGTTTATCACACCAACTTCTGATGGTCCAGTATTCAATTAATATAAGTAGCTGCATGACACAGTTACACTAAACCAGGAATAAATGATAAACTGTATAAATACAAAAATAATCTGGTGCAATGTTTGAACAATGGCCAGGATTAAACTTAATTTATAAGAATGTCTAATTTAAAAATATTTGAATTAGATATAGCTGACTTGGAAATTAGTAAGGCACTTGATGAATTTTATGATCATCAGCAATTATTTTTGGCTAAAACCATATATGAATGAAAATTATAATATCAGAACTACATTTTTATTACCATAAATTTGAAATCTGCTATGATAATTGCATTAGAAATAGAATGGAGTAGAAATGCAAATTTCACTCTACTCTAACCCAATATACAAAGAGGACCCCGGACATCTCTCATATAGGTCATAACTAGATTTTGGCCAATTTTGACCTAATTTGCTAAAAATGACAAACTATTTATTTAAATAACTTTTGATCCAGTAATCAGAATTGAATTAACGTTTTTTTAGATGCGCCTCACTGAGAGCTTCATTTTAAAAAAAAAGTACATTCAAATCGGACTACTGGATGCCAAGATAATTGCCAAAAACTGATTTTTTGCTTTTCAAATTTCAGGGGGTTTTTGCTGAAATGCGTAACGTATGACCTCTGTACTACATGTCCGGGGTCCTATACAAAGCATACAAAAATTTGTTGATGTTCATCACAAATTCATTATGTATCACAAACCAGGCCCCTCAAAATTCACTAATGATAATATCACTGCCTTAGCATTCAATTAATCAATTAAACAATTGTTATTTGCTGTATCAGCTATAATTATAATGTCAATTATTAGCGAACTTTAAAGTGGATGCTCTGGCAAGCTCATAGATACTGGATGCAATTAAATTTTATATGTAATAAGATTTAAATTATCTAGCTATTAAAATTTTCCTCAATCACAAAACTGATATAACACATAATGCGTTTATAACATATTTAGTTAGTGCAATTCCAAAAGACTATAAAAAAAAACATTTTTTATAGTAATCATCATGCACTTTAATCGAGACAAAAATCTGTTAAAGAATAATCAATTCTTATATAATCAATAAATATAGTACTATGTAATGCATATTGTAATAATTAAAAGCAGAAATTTACATTTTACTGCATTTAATGTATTGTACAATTAGTTGAGATTTTGCAGATAGTGCATTATTAAGAATGCCTTATAACCATAAATCTACCAATATATTATTACAAATATAACGCAATAGAAACGTAAGGCCACTCCAATTTAATTCTTTGTTTAACATTACAAGTTCAAAAATTTTTAGAGGGGGGATTAAACAACAAATGATTAGGTCCGGTTTGGGTCCGGCTAGGATCAGAATAGGTCCGGTTCAGGTCCGGTCCAGGATCGGACCAGACTCTGCCTCTAAATTTTATACAGACTGGTCTGAGTTTGAATATACTTATTTTATTTTTTGGAGCTGACAAGTTTACTTAGTGCATGAAGTTAGAATTCATTACTAAAATTTTATGAATCATAGGATTTTATATATTTTATTAATAAAACTTTATGAAATCTTATAATACACAAATTTTTATTAATTAATTCTAACTTTATGCACTAAGTAAACATATTCAGCACCTAAAAATGCATCAAATCAGCAGAGTTATTTTTATTTTACTTAAAATTTGGAGAATAGATGCATAATTTTGGATTTTTGATCAAAAAAAACAAATTTAAGCATCTTTTCTCCAAATTTCAAGCAAAATAAAAACAAAACTACCAAGTTAATGTATTTTTAGGCTCTGAAAAAGTTTACCTAGTGCTATAAGTTAGAATTAATTAGTAAAATATTGTGAATCATAAGATTTTATAGAATTTTATTAATAAAATTCTATATAATCTTATTATTCATAAAATTTCACCAATTAATTCTAACTTATTTCACTAGGTAAACTTGTGCAGAGTCTAAAAATATATTAAATCGGCAGTATTGTTTTTATTTTACTTGAAATTTGGAGAAATGATGCTTAAATTTGACTTTTTTGATCAAAAATCCAAAATTATGCATCCATTCTCCAAATGTCAAGTAAAATAAAAATAACCCTGCTGATTTGATGTATTTATAGGTGCTGTACATGTTTACTTAGTGCATAAAGTTAGAATTAATTATTAAAAATTTGTGTAGTATAAGATTTTATAAAATTTTATTAATAAAATTCTATAAAATCTTATGATTCACAAATTTTTACTAATTAATTCTAACTATATGCACTAATTAAACTTATTTAGAACCTAAAAATACATTAAATTGGCAGAATTGTTTTTATTTTACTTGAAATTTGGAGAAAAGATGCTTAAATTTGACTTATTTGATCAAAAATCCAAAATTATGCATCTATTCTCCAAATTTTAAATAAAATAAAAATAACTATGTTCACTTAGTGCATAAAATTAGAATTAATTAATAAAAATTTGTGTATTATAAGATTTTATACTATTTTATTAATAAAATTCTATAAAATCTCATGATTCATAAAGTTTTACTAATTAATTCTAACTTAATTCACTAAGTAAACTTGTTCAGGGCCTAAAAATACATTAAATTGGCAGTCTTGTTTTTATTTTACTTGAAATTTGGAGAAAAGATGCTTAAATTTGACTTTTTTGATCAAAAATCCAAAATTATGCATCTATTATCCAAATTTTAAGTAAAATAAAACTAACACTGCCGATTTGATGTATTTTTAGTTGCTGTACATGTTTACTTAGTGCATAAAGTTAGAATTAATTATTAAAAATTTGTGTATAATAAGATTTTATAAAATTTTATTAATAAAATTCTATAAAATCTTATGATTCATAAAATTTTACTAATTAATTCTAACTAACTTATATAATGTTCCAAGGTTTAGCATGACTGTATCATGCAGCTACTCTAATTTTGGTGATCTTTCTGTATGGGCTCATTTTAGTAATATGAAAAGTGAAATTTGAATCTAAAAGTTATATATATATATATGTTGTTTAACTCCCCCCATAATTTGCTCAATTTAGAGGGGGGTTATGTTAAACATAGATTTAAATTGGAGCGGCCTAACCTTGGCATTGGTTACATCACATTCAGCCACATTTAAGAATTTAAAAAGTATAGCCAATCCAATCAGATGTGAATATATATGTGTATATATAACTGTAATAACATTGCAATAAGCCGTAAATTCAAACATACAGTCATATGCAGTATTTAAAATTCAGATCCAAAATTACTTGCACAAATGCAAGTAATATACAGGGTTTATATGCACAAACAATTAATTGCTTGCACATGTGTGCATATAAAAAAAATTTTTACTTGCATATATGGGGACCCCCACAGCAAAACAAACCAGTGGGCAAAAAATTTTGATTTTGTAATTTTATAAAAATTGCATTTCTAATACTTCAATTCTTCGAGAAATTGAGCTTTTTAAAAAAAATTTTTTTTTGCCCACTGGTTTGTTTTGCTGTGGGGGTTCCCATATGTACATACAAAAAATTATTATGATAGATAAATATAGTAAAATCTTTAATTTACAAATTATCATCATATTTATAGTTATTATTTAACTAAAAGAGACCATCTCATTAACTTAATTAGTACAAAATAAGAGATTAACTATTAACTAAATTAATACAACTGCAGTTGTCCTCCTAAATAATTACACTCATATAAATCAAACTCTATATAATCATACTAAAATTTGATAGTATTTATTTATAGGTAAAATACCTCTATATAGTCACAATTATATTATAATTATTATTTTTAGAATTTGTTGCCTAATTTTAATAATAAAATTACTTTTTAACAATTATATTTACATATAAAAATAGATAGTTTCTATATAGAAAAGTTGCAATTTTATTAATTAAATCAGCTTTTTGAATAAAAAGTTGTTCAAAAAGATAAAATAGAACTACTCTGAAATTTTTATACAATCAGATTACTTCTTATTAGTATTGTTTTTATTTTACGTAACTACAAAAATAGCTAAAAAATACTTCTAATTTTTTTTGTAAAAACATAAAATAAAAAACATATTAACAAAATATTGCCTAATTTATATATTAATTTTATAATAGATATATTTTATTCTTCTGAACAACTTTACTTATTGCATAAAAATGCTGATTTTCTTAGTATTAGTTTGTCTTTTTATATAGCAACAATCAATAATTGTATTTAAAATTTTTTATAATAAAGTTGAAAAAAATTTATATACAATTGTTGATTGTTGCTATTTATAAAAGTCAAAATAATATGATTTTATGCAAAAAAAGTTGTTCAGAAGAACAAAATAAATTTACCTAAAATTTTATTTAAATAAGCAGTTATTTCATTAATATTGGATTTTTTTATATTTTTATAAAAAAATTACAGTACAAATTTTTTATTTATTTTGATAGGTATATAAAATGAAAAACAGTACTAATAAAAAGTAATCTAATTTGCATAAAAAATAATAACTGTTATTTTAAATTTTATTAATTATATTAAAGCTTCCAAAAAAATAAAATATGATTGCCAATTGTTTTTTGTGCATTAAATTTTAAATTTTTGTTGTACATTATTCTTTGTGCATAAAAATTTTAATTCTTGTTGCATATATTTTTTTTGTGCAATCATTTAAATTAATTTTTAAATGTACACATGTGCATTTATTTTTCTAAATTTTTATGCACAAAAAAATGAACTTGCACATGTTTAAATGGGTATTTAGAAATCACTGCCAATTGTGGCATCCAACCAAATGCAAGATTTTGTAGATGAATGTTATTTTAAATTCATATAAATCATACTCTTCATTTTCATTAATGGAAAACTCCTTTCCTGGTATACAGTGGCAAGGCCAGTATGCAATATAATTAGTGTGTGTATTAATGTAAAATACTAGGAAATAGAGTAAGAAAAACTTTTAGTATTTAAGTAGTTAAAGTAGTGAGATTGAGTACCATAAATCAAAATGTAAAATAAATGTTTTTTATCCAAAAAGAAAAAAACAAACAAATAAATTACCAAACACATTATCAAGAGCATATGTTTGCCATGTACAACAAGTTTTTATTTGGTGGATCTTTTATTAATGAGCAATAATTATTTTGCAACACCAGCATTAATCACTTCAACTAAAGGTTTTCTATCTATTTCAACAATAATATTAACATTAAGATAGTCTACCATCCAATACAACTTCATGCACATTTGTACATTTATATCTGATATTATATTATTACTCAGGTCATGGTGCTAGTTGCCTACATATATAAAAATATATAACTTTATAAGTTAGATGTGTGATGCTGTCATATTATAACCAAAAATATATTTAACAATCGTTATACATGTATGTTATTTTATAAAATCATTATCCAATTAATTAGAATTTTGTATATAAACACAAAACTTGAATTTAACCATATACTTCATTTTACTACATTTAATCTCAACTAAATAGTTACTTGATATTACTTTTAGGATTTTTAATATTTCACTGACTTTTTGCTCTTTAGGAATATTATACCTATGTTGCAAAAAAGTACAATTACACATACTGGTTAATATTAACAGTAATTTCTGAACATATAACTACTTCAACTTCAATTATATTAGCAGATTTGTGAAATTTGGTAAATAGAAAAAACTCATAAGCTGTAACTCTGTAAAATTGGCAAATTATTTGGCAAGTTTCAAATCAGATTGCAAATTTGATTATAGTTATAGCTCATGGGTTTTCTATTTATCAAAATTCTACAAATCCACCAATATCATAATTAGTTAGCCTATATTTTAGACAGATAATATTTATTAATATTACTATACACCTAATAACTATTGACATATAAGTATAAAAAATGTTTATCAATCTAAGTATTCAAAGCAAACTATCAAGTTATGAATATTTACTAATTATATTTTATTTTAGACTATATATATAAAGAATATTAAGCTGCTTAAGTTTGTGAATATTATTTTTATTTTTTTAGAAATTTTTTTGAATCAGTGAGTCCATAAATAAATATAGATAGCTACCTTATCTTCATCATATTTGTGAAATTTTATTTATCAATAAAAGAAAATATATGAATAATTAAAATGAGTCTATCAAAATATGTAACTACTATATGCAATCACAGAATTCACAGAAGTAAAAAACAATTTGAAAACTATTGTCCTAACTAAATCAAAAAGGGCTGTAATGTGTAAGTATAAAAGATATTTTGATTAATTAGTATATACTTTCAAAATGGATACATATACATAGTGGACAGAATTTGTATAAGTTTTAAAAGGTTATTAGATTTAAAAAGTTTAATTACTATGTCAGAAATGGAGATAGTAGATTAATTTTTTATCAGTTTTGACAAGTTATTAGTTTTAAAAGGATTAGTTTGACAGGTTATACTATATAGATAGATATCCAAGTTATAATATTTATAATAATTATATAATTTATCCATGATTTGTCATATGCATAAAGAACCTTATTAGTCTAAGTATTTTAGTCTAAGTATTAAAAGCTAGCTATTTAACCCATGAATATGAATATTTATTATTTATTTATTCACAATAATTTAGTTTGTGAGCATTAATTTAAATATTTAAAATAAGTTACTGTGGCAGATTATAATGAAATCCAGATTAAAATAAAATTATAGTATAAAATCTCAAAACCAACTTTTTTTGGAGTGCATTTTTTAGAATTAGGGGTTTAGAGTTAGGGTTAGTTTGAAACAAAATTATAATAAACAAGTATTAGTAGGTTTTAGAAGGCTAGCAGGTTACGTAAAAAATGTAGATTTCATTTTAAATTATGATCTGTGATAGTTACTTATGTTTATGGATATTTACACTCAAGAATTTAAGGATATTGTGTATTAGAAATAAGTAAATAAATATTTGCTATATAATTTTATTTTATAGTATTCATGTTAATGTAAGTATAAAAAATATTTGCATTTTAAATTAAAGTTTGGATAAAAACTAATGTTAAAATCCAATTCAACTAATGATTATATTAAATTCTACTTTCTGAAAGTGTGTACATTGTAATAAATACTGTATTTTATTGTATAAAACACTCAGATAATAGTAGATGCCAGTGATAGTAGATCTGGTTTGGTACTTTGGTTTGATTTGAGGTAAAAAGTAAGAGACCAGGGTCTATAATATAATATATATCATATTAAATATAAGATATTTTTAAGCTTTACATATATTTTTATATACAAAGGCCCTTCTAAAAATGGATTCTCTTTCAAAGTCTAATCTATTTTTTAATAGGTTTAAAATAAGAAACTCAAGGTGATTTATGTAGTGAAATATAGTATATTTTAATAAAATATGGTGCAGGCATGTGACTCAACTATGATATTTAAATAGATAATAGAAATGAAGAGAATCTCAACTACCTATAACACTATAAATTACCTGTGTTCTTGTTCAAGAACTCTATTTTGTATCTCAGAAACTAGTGTTCCTATGAACCTAAACTGAACTGAACTTAGTTCAAGTTTAGGTTCAGGTTTAGTTCAGTATTAAACCTGAACCTAAACATTTTTTAAAACATGTTCAGGTTCAGGTTCAGTATTGAACTTTTAGAGCTGGTTCAGGTTCAGTTCAGGTTCAGATTATAAGTTCATAAACATGTTCAGGTTCAGTCTAGCATTTATATAAACTAGTGATTCTAGGTTTGGGTTCAGGTTTGGTTTGGTCCAGACCAGACTCAAATTCTAAATTTTATTATTTAAAACTTTATACTAAACTTAAACTCAATAATAAGTTTGGTCAGGCTAGTTCAAATTATACAAACTAGTTTGAGTCTGAATAAAATATGTGTATTTTTGATACTGAACAAGTTTGCTTAGAGTAAGAAGTATAAATTAGTTGGTAAAATTTAGAGAATCATGGCATTTTGTATAATTTTATTAATAAAATAGCAATTACTATTTGTATACTAGAGTATAAACATGGGTACATATGATAACACAGATAAATAAGATACTTAAAATTTTGCTTATGAAACCACTTTTCAGGCTCTAACAAAAAAAATTCCTTGCAAAATTTTATATAAACCATAACCCTTTCCAATCCCAAAGCTGACTCTCCCAAAGCTGACCCTAACCCTAACCTTAAATTGGATTTAATTTTGGTCTATAATTTATATTTTATGCAGATTTGGAAATTAATTAATTAGTACCCATGTACATACACTTAGTGTACAAATAGTTTTTTCCTAATAAAAAATTATTAAAAATTGTATTTTATATGAAATTTTACTAATTAATCAAAATTTCTTGCACTAAATAAATTTGTTAAGCACCAAATAATACATCAAAATGGTATATTTTATTTTACTTTTTTTAAAATTTAAAGAAAGGATGTGAGAAATATAGAAAGTTGTATAATTTTATTAATAAAATTATACAAATTTCTATAATTCTCTAAATTTTACTAATTGATCCTAATTTTTGTACTATGTAAACTATAAATAAAATTTTTGCTATAATCACATAACCTAATGCAATAAGTAACATATTTGCACATATTTGAAATACTTTTTTTCCCTTTGATAGGTTTGATCTCTTAGCTTTATTATATATTTAACTATTAAATATATTATATTTCTAAAAATAAACAAAGCACAACATCATTTAGGTAATATTACCCAAATGCAACCCATTACACTAACTCTTTGGAGAGTTAGAGTCTAAATTAGCCGTTATTAAAAGGAGGTTCAAAAAGAAGTTTTACCTAATTGGATCAGACATAGAACTGCTTCAGTTTAAACTTTCTCTAGTTTTTCTTTTTTTTCTTTCTTTAGCTACTTCCTTTTTTGAACTGTGTTTTATTTTTTTTTGGTTCTGTGTTTAATTTCCCTTCTCTTTCTGAGACTACTTTTTTTTTTTTTTTGCTATAAGATTCCTATTAACTTCTCCTAATCCACAACAGCTTAACACCAAGCTAACCAATAAAGTCATAAAATCATTCAGGTGAGTATTGTGGAGTACTCCAAAATTCTTAGTGCTTCTTTTCTTGATTCGTTATATTGAGAACTATCAAATCTTGTACTAGACCTTTAATTATGTCCTTTTTTTCTAATATGCTCTTCTTTCCTTCTCACAAAGATAATTTCTCTCAGGTCTTCTTTTTATACTTTATCTTGCATTCTGGTTCCAGATTTTTTCAACATGTTTCTGATACTATGTCCTCAATATTGTACTATTGGAACTCCAGGTCTTTACACTCTGCTAATATTTTTGGGTTTCCTTTTTTCTACAATTGCACATAATACAGAGATCTGATGTGTATAGATAAGATTTTTCTTCTCATTTTCATGAGTACAGAGTGTTTTTGCTAGAGATTTGATACATAGAGCTAACCTTCTACTTTGTCTCAATGATGTACAATGAACACCACTTTGTTTTTTAATTTGCTTCCAATATGAAGACCAGTTGAAATTTTTACTTGAGTGATTTTTTCTATTTGGTGACTACCTTTGTACAAAACCAACCTGCACTATTTTGAAATTCAAAAACCTGCTTTAGAAAACTTCTTGTCATCTTTTCAACTTGGATATCCTTCCAGAAAAGTAATGCTTCAAATCTCATATTCTTGATTTGATTTGCCTCTAATGTTTCTAGTAATAAGATAAATCCTTTGTGTAGCAATTTGCTAAATTATTCTACTTGTCTCTACTGTACCCTTTGACTTTTTTAAAACATGCTCAATTTGCTTTGACTTAATTATATTAACTATTTTAGAAATTCATATATAGTTCTTTTCTTTGTGCCATCTATTAATTCTTCCTTCTCTTTCTTGTTTCTGTATACTAATAATTGCTGCTGTATATTTGAAATACTATTAAAAAATTTAAAATGTTTAATAGTGAATAGCTTTTGATTCAGTGGCCCAATTTGGATAAAATGATCACTAGAATGTTTGATTCAAAAAGTCAATTATAAAGGGTTTAAAATCATCTAAATCTAGTTACAAAATGCTAAAATCATAAAGAATTTTTTACTTAAATGTTTAAATTTAATCAATTCTTAAACATTTGAAGTGATACAAATTCTTAATGATCACAAAAATTTGTAATTGGATTTTAATGATCCAGTGTTTATTAGAATTGTCTCATCAAGACAAACATTTTGGTAGTTGTTTCATCCAAATCAGACCACTGCATCAAAAGTTATTTCTGTCAACCCTTTAAGAATTTTTAATAAAAATTTTAAATAAAGAATATGAATATTGGCCAATCAGATGTTATAATCCAAATTTAGTCAAATTTTGTGATTATAACGAGGGTTTATTATTAATAAAAATGATAAAAAATCAAAATTTTTTTGTAATAGTGATTATAGGAAATTTGTGACTATAATGAGGTTTTTACTATATTTAGGGGTCATCTAAAGTTAGATGTGTTTACATGATAGAAAGCAAATCAAATCATAAAATTTGATCTTTACAGATCAGCCTAACAAGACAAAAACAAAGAGAAAAAGTGAAAAATGCCAAAATACAAAAAACAAGTGTCTAGGAGCATTAATAAAAAATTTCGAAAAGACATTTTACTTTTAAGTCAAGCCCTAACTCTAACCCCTAACTAACCCTTACCCTAATTTTAATTAAATAATCAAAAACATATAAACGCACTTGGCTTTAGCCATCCTCTATATTTAAGTCTGTTGCATAATATTGGGTGCTTATATAGAGGTGTGACTATATGGGGTGTGACTATAGAGAGGTCTGACTGTACTTTGTTTGTAAATGAGCTTCGGTGAAATAAACTGTCAGTGAAGTAAACTTGTTGGTAATTGTCAGTGAAATGTAGTGCTTATAAAATCATTGTTGGTGAGTTGATCAGATCCCCTTTTATATCGAGAGTGGCATGCCTCCTGAGGCATGTCAAAAATTTTCTGTGCTTCTACCCTACAGTTTATTCATTCTCTATCAGGGAATTATTAAAGCTAACACTTCTACTCTAATTTCGAAGGTTATCACTTTACAATGTTGAACTCTGAGTTGTTAACTCTTCACTAAGTTATTTGTTTTTGAATTCCAAGTGAGTTATCTTTATTTTACAAACATTTGGTCCTTATATACATGTTTTTTTGCTATACTAATTTGCTTTGCATCCCTCGATTATATCTAATATATCTAAAAGAACTAACATATCTAACGGATCTAACATATCTTAATTATATTTTAATTATGATATGTTCGATCTGGCAGATTTGTTCTGGATCATCTAGATTTGTGATATGACGAAAAAGCTATCATGATCAATAATTTACCCTTTCACAACGTGCATTCTACTAAAAATACGATTGCTTTTAAATGCTTCCAAAAATTATATCAATAATTGTAAATATTGTGTAGTTAGTATTTAAATCATTACGTCAATCAATTTATTACAATTTGTTTACAAAAAATTGTATGCGTAGTAGATAGATTAGTCAATTAAGCTCTACAATTTCGATAATAATAATACTGCAATTAAATTGATCGAAACTCGATATCAAATTTGATAGTTTGATAAGAAATTATTAATAATAAATGATTACAAAACAAATGTTTTAGCTGATTAATTATAGAAAAAGAAAGAATTGAATTGAAAGTTTGAAACTATAATTCTCATGATAATTATAATACCATTTTAAAATTTTCATAATAATAATCTTATACTTTATATACTTATTACTCAAGAGCATTGTATGCTAAGCCCCCTTAAAAGTTATATTTTGATAACGATAATCAATATACAGTATATACATGCGTAAATATGTGCACATACTAGTTTAGGCATTCTCAAGTATCTCTCTATATTGAAAATCTAATTGGTTTCTCTTATCAATAGATTTTCATTGATAGAAGTCTTGAGAATGCTCTTAGTCAATAAATTGCTTTTCATTCGGCATTATATTCAAGTAGCTCATCAATTTTTTTTTTTTTTTTCACTTATTATTGTTGTTGTTACTGAAACAGCTAAAACTGGAAATTTTAAATATTTCAATATGAAATTTTCAAAATTTTTTGAGAAGCAGCTTTTGTTTTCATAGTAGGTTAGAATTTAGGGAGGTTTTGGTAATAAAAGAGAATAAGTGGATTTTGACAGGGTTAATGTTTTTAAATTGGACCCTAATTTTCAGCTTCAGCCGTTTCTAGCATCAGTTGTAACACTTATTAACATTACTCATAAACTTCTTATTCGTACTTATCAAATCTATGCGCAAATTACACAGTTCAAATTTTTTATTTTATGTACTGCACAGTACATATACATACGATATTTATGCAGTTGCATAATATAAAAAGTCATATGAAAATGATATCCACTCAGATGCACGGATTCGGACGCACCGCACCCTCATTAAAACATACTTCACATACGTACAATACTTACGTAAAAATATTTGGGTGATCGTGATTATATTTTTCTTAAATTTGGGGAGCAAAAAAGGACCAATTTGGAAAATCCGTCGATAAGTTTATTCGGTAACATACGGTAAATTTATAACATAAGTTAGAATCAATTAATCGAATAATAAGCACCCGTTTTAGAGTACTTTCAAGCGTCATCCTCGAGTGATTAGCAAGTGATCGCAATAATGCCAAATATAATTGACGTAATTGAAAATTTACCAAGCATCACTTCGATGAGAAATAAACATTGCAGTAAATGTTTGAGCGGTCCTTTTTATTTCTCAAATGTTACCGACAAAGAATAAAAACAAAGCGACGATTAAACAAGAAACAAATACTAGTGACCTTTGAAATATTCAGGAGAAACATCAACAGTCTATGTTGCTCCATTTACTGCTTCACCTTAAATATGTTATTCCATTTTATGAGTCCATTATCTAGGTAAAAAATATATATATATATATTCATTGGCAATTTATTTATTAACGAAAATGTCATCGAAAAGAATTATAAGCCTCATCGTCGGTTAATCTAGAATCCACAAATTTAGGTCTTCGTTGGAATTGAATGAAGAAATTATTGATGGAAGTATTGAATTTATAAGTATATAGATAAAAGCCAAGAATAATAATTATTGGCTATTGTTTTTTGTGCCGAGAAAAAAAATAATAATCGTTGCGATGTTACTTATGTGGTCTCTTTGAAACTCGATCACAGAATTTTTCAAGGCAGGTATAAAAAAAGAGCAAAAGTTTATTGATTTTAAAAGACAAACTCATCCCAGTATTTTTTACTATTAATAATAAGCCTTGTCAAATTATGCATATTAAACTTAATCATAAATATGCTTGACAAAGTTAACCTATTTTCTGCCAAATAAATTTTAGTCACAGACACTTTTTACTCATTAAAGGAGAGAAAAAAAGAACTATCGATATTAATTTTTAAGTTCAGAATAGTGATGCCGAGAAAACCTTTTAACGACACTATGTTAAGTTTTATCACGTGGTAAAACTAATTTTAACTTTTATCGTAGGCTAAAACCGTTAAAATAAAAATTGATATATTAATTATAACTAATGATAATTGATCAAAAATTAAATTATCAAACGACATAATTGTTAAATAAAATAACGTCAAATAATTTAATAATTCTTTACTTGTTCAACATGTCAAAATAATATTGATAATAATCCAATTGCTACAAGCAATACTGACGATTGTTCAATATCCTCCTCTTCTTCAATGAATAAAAAATCTAGTGGTCGGCCTCGAGAAGAAGTATGGGATGACTATAATATTGATAAAAAAAATGGAAGATACTATTCTATTCAATGTAAATATTGTTCTACGCACTGGCAAAGAGGAATACCAGCCAATATGGAATTACATTTGGCTAATGAATGTTCTAGTTGTCCACAATACAAACAAAAATATTGGCAGGATAAAATTGAGAATCGACGTAATAATTATCAAAGAACTTATAAAACAAAACGTCGCAAAGCAACATATCTGGTTAATACAAATGATTCAGAGTCTCTTACAAATGATTTAGAGTCTCTTTCTATAGATCGTCAAAATTTACTTGACCGTGCTGTATTAAAAGCTTGAGTTGGATGCGATATATCTTTTGAACTTATTGATAACCCATTTATGCAAGATTTATTTATGCGACTTAATCCTGCATATCACCCACAATAAAGTCTTGAATTTTCGTAAATTACAGTTTTATTGCATGTGTATTCGACAATGTAAAGAAAATAACCTATCACTATAATTATATACGCAGTTATAACTTTTTTATTTTAACGGTTTTAGCCTACGATAAAAGTTAAAATCAGTTTTACCACGTGATAAAACCAAAACATAGTGCCGTTAAAAGGTTTTCTCGGCATCACACATAACAAATATAACAAATAACTAACTTTGATATTTAATCACGAGCTATTAAAACACAAATATTTTAATTAAACGATATTAATCAATTTAACTTTATCAAATATAATTTAGTTATATTTTATAGGCTTATCTCAATTTGGCTATTATTTAATATTTTTCGTGACGTAAGTTATAAGTTTCACATAACGTTAAGCATTTATTGTTTACTCATTGACTAAATATCAAAAGCAAACAACCAATACAAAATCAAATACAAAATCCAGTACAAATTCTTTCAATTTTGTTAATGCTTTTAAGGGTTAAAAGTTGTTTAATCGCAAAAAATTACATTACATCATTAATCATTATTTATCATATTGATTATCCAATACTAAATTTATAATAGTACTACGGCATCCACTTATTTGCGCAGGTAATACAAATCCCTGTTCCAATCGGAAAGTGCAATTGACTATAGTAAGCATTAATCTAACATTATAGCCTAATGTTGCATCCACTTATTTGCGCGGGTAATACAAGCTCCTGGAGAGGAAATAGCCAATCGGAGAGTGCAAATTTTGACTATTCCGGATCGGCCCGACGAAGAATTCGAACACGCGTAAAAGAAGAAAAAAGTGAAAATACGAAAAAACTAATGTTTAAATCGATCTTGGTGCCTAATTAAAAATGACGGGAATGAAATTTTACTTATATTAAGCATCACTCTAACCCTATAGTCCTTAACGTTAAGGCCCTAACCCTAAATTTTTATCTCACGCACTTAGTTTATTTACAAATTGAATTCCTTTTTTGGTTTGTGTTACCCGCGCAAATAAGTAAAATGTCTAATGTTAAGGCTCTAACCCTAAATTTTTGTCTCACGCACCTAGTTATTACAAAAATAAGATCCTTTTTTTGTTTGTATTACTAAGCAAATAAGTAAAATGCGTACGTACGTACGTTGTACCTTGTTAAAAAACAAGTATAGCGCAGGCGGTGCAACAATACTGCAGTATTAGACTTACATTAAACATTCCACTGTATAATACAAGAGTTTAATTTCTTGAAATAGTATCACATCAACGTTTAAAATCATGCCTATGTCAAAATGTACAAATTGTAACCGATATAACACTTCTTTCGCTTTCGCTTGGTGTCAAGCATGCGACCCTCAGAGAACAACACAAGGATGGACAAGTGGAAATAAGGATGTCGACAATTGCATTCTTGAATTTCAACGTAAAGCTACAGGTTATGAAGATGTAATCGAATGGATACCTTTTACAAAGTTAGTCAATATTCAAAAGATCGGTGATAGATTTTTAGCGACCTGGTTAGATGGAATACGATATCTGGAAAAATATAAAAATGAAAATGATAAATATGAATATAAACAGTCACGTACGCCACCGTGCCTAGTGGATCTTAAAACATTACCTAGCTTACCAAGTTTATTAGATGCATTAAAAGAAGTAAGTTTATATTATTTATTATATTTATATTATTTATTATATATGCAATTTATTTAATTGATAACATATTACTTAAATTCTATTTATATCCTGTAAGTTTAAAAATTATACGCAATCAGAGTATCAACGTGTATATGGATTAACTCAAGACATAACTACAAATGAATATTTGATAGTATTTGATCAATTTTCTTTCGAAAGAGTTTATGTATATGGACATTGTGCAAGTTGCTACCGAAATAACACATCTGAAGCTTGGTGCCAAACATGTGACACTCAGAAAATAATACAAGGGTGGACAAGTGGAAATGAGGATGTCGACAATTGCATTAAAGAATTTCAATTTAAAGCCACGTTTTATGAAGAAGTAATCGAATGGATTCCATTCAACAAATTAGACAATGTTCATAATATCGGTGATAGATTTTTTGCAACCTGGTTAGATGGAATGCGATATAGAATAGAATATGACAATAAACAATATGCAAATGAACAATTACGTACGCCACCATGCGTAGTGGAGATTAAAAAATTAACTAGTTCGCCAAGATTATTAGATATATTAAAAGAAGTAAGTTTATATTATTATTATATACGTAGCTTATTTAATTGATATAACGTATTTATATAAATAAATTCTACTTATTTTTGTTAAGTTCAAAAATAATATCGATATCCAATTAGAGGGTAAATTAGAGGATCAACATGTATATGGATTAACTCAAAACATAACTACAAATGAATATATGTTGGTATTTGATGAATTTGGTTCAAAAAGGAATTATAAATACGGAAAATGTGCAAATTGCAACCGATATAACACAAATTACGCTTGGTGTCTAACATGTGACCCTTTGAAAACATCACAAGGATGGACAAGTGGAAATAAAGATGTCGATAATTGCATTAAAGAATTTCAATTTCAAGCCTCATCTTATGAAGGAGAAATCGAATGGATTCCTTTTAATAAATTAGTCAATTTTCAAAAGATCGGTGATAGATTGTTTGTAACCTGGTTAGATGGAATACGATATGTGAAAGAATATGTCAATGAACATAATGAATGTGAATACAAACAATTACGTACACCATCTTGCTTAGTGGATATTAAAACATTAACTAGTTCACCAAATTTATTAGATACATTAAAAGAAGTAAGATAATATTATTATGTTAGGGTGAAACCCGAACAACTAGCTAGTAAAACCCGCTTTGATCATAGGGTTTGGGTGAAATCCGCGTTAGCATAGTGTGTTTTATATGTTTCAGCCTCATGTGATCTGCATAGCGGATTTTACTAGCTAGCTGCGCAGGTTTCACCCTGTCGTATATTAATAGTTTATTTCATTGATAACATATTTACATAAATTCTATTTATATCTTGTAAGTTTGAAAATCATATGCAATTAAAGAATAGAAGTGTCTATGGATTAACTCAAAACATAACTACAAATGAATATATGATAGTATTTGATTAATTTAGCTCCGAAAGAGATTATAAATATGGAAAATGTGCAAATTGCAAACGATATAACACAGATTACGCTTGGTGTCAAACATGTGACCCTGAGAAAATAATACAAGGGTGGACAAGTGGAAATAAGGATGTCGATAATTGCATTAAAGAATTTCAACTTGAAGCCACATCTTATGAAAATGTAATCGAATGGATTTCTTTTAATAAATTAGATAATATTCAAGAAATTGATGATAGATTTTTAGCAACTTGGTTAGATGGAATACGATATGTAAAAGGTAAAAAATATGGCTATAGATATACTCAGTCACAGTTACGTACGGCATCATGCGTAGTGGAGCTTAAAACATTAAATAGTTCACCAAATTTATTAGAAATGTTAAAAGAAGTAAGATAGAATATTTAAATTATAATTGTATGGTACTAATGTATATTGCTTTATTTAATTCATATCTTATTTGTTAAGTTTAAAGATTGTGTACAGTTGAAGAATAGTGAACTTAAAGTATATGGACTAACTCAAAATACTGCAACAAATGAGTATATGTTGGTGTTTGATGATTTTGGCTCAAAAAGGCATCATAAATACGGAAAATGTGCAAATTGCAACCGATATAACACATCTGAAGCTTGGTGTCAAACATGCGACCTTCAGAAAACAATGCAAGTGTGGACAAGTTGAAATAAGGATGTCGATAATTGCATTCATGAATTTCAACTTAAAGCTACATCTAATGAAGATGTAATTGAATGGGTTCCTTTTAATAAATTAGATAATTTTCAAAAGATTGTTGATAGATTTTTTGCAACTTGGTTAGATGGAGTACGATATACGGAAATATATAAAAATGAAAAGTTTGAAGATGAATATAAACAGTCACGTACACCATCATGCGTAGTGGAGCTTAAAACATTAACTAGTTCACAAAATTTAATAGAAGTTCTAAAAGAAGTAAGATAGAATATTTAAATTATTATTATACTATGATACTGTTTATTGCCTTATTTTAATTCATATTTGTATTCAATAAGTTTAAAGAATGTGTGCAATTGAAGAATAGTGTGCTTAAAGTATATGGACTGACTCAAAATACTGCAACAAATGAATATATGTTTGTATTTGAAGAATTTAGTTCTAAAAGATCTGTAATTAATGGAAAATGTGCAAATTGCAACCGATATAACACAGATTACGCTTGGTGTCAAACATGTGACTCTCTGAAAACAACGCAAGGATGGACAAGTGGAAATAAGGATGTCGATGATTGCATTAAAGAATTTCAACTTAAAGTCATATCTTATAAGGATGTAATCGAGTGGATCCCTTTTAATAGATTAGATAATGTTCGAAAAATTGGTGAAGGGGGGTTTGGCTCAGTGTTTTCAGCAACGTGATTAGATGGTAAAAGGAGTACAATTTTATATGAAGGTAAATGGACACGATCACGTACACCATCGTATGTAGTTGCACTTAAGATATTACCTGGATCACAGAATAATTTTTTAAAAGAAGTAAGTTGAAATTGTTTATTTGTTATTAATATAGATAAATTTTTAATATTATAAATTTTAATTATTTAACAAGTTTAAAAGTTATATGCAATTTAGATTAGTTGGCAGTAATCTTGAGGTATATGGAATAACCCAAAACACAACTAATGATGAATATTTGATGGTATTTCAATATGCCAATAAAGGAAGTCTTCACAAGTTTCTACTATCAAACTTTCGAGAACTTAATTGGAAAAGTAAATTAAAGCAACTTCTTGATATATCAGAAAGTTTAAGGAGATTACACAAAGCAGAATGTGTTCACGGAGATTTTCATAGTGGTAATATATTGCAAAATCAACATATTAATGGTGATTTAATATCTTATATCGCAGATCTAGGATTGTCTAGAAAGAAAGATGAATCTGACCCAGATGATAGTATTTACGGCGTTTTACCGTATGTTGCGCCAGAAGTGCTAACTGAACGATCATATACAATGGCATCAGATATTTATAGCTTTGGTATTATTATGGTTGAAGTTTCTATAGGAAAACCACCTCACTACAATGTTGAATACGACGAGATGTTAGCTATTAAAATATGTAATGGATTACGTCCTGAGTTTGCTAAAGGCACTCCTGAATGTTATATCCAATTAGCCAATAAATGTATGGATGCTAATCCTTCTAATAGACCAAATGCATCTGATATCTCTATGACTTTGGAAGATTGGCATGTGATGGTATATTTTAATGATGTAAAAGACAAAAATGATTTAACAATATTAAAAGCATTCAAATCTGCGGATGAAATTATTCCGACATCATCAACCGAATTGCCAAATTATTCTAAAGATAAACTTACAAGCAAACTTCTTAACTTCAAAAATCTTAATTCATGTGGTAAATATGCACATTATAATATATCAGACTTTTAAGCAATGAAAGTTTTAATGATTGTATAATTTATAGATTCTGGTATATGCGATCTTTCAATTGATAATTACATTACTTCGCGTATGTATCAAATATTTTTCATTCTATTAAGTAAAAAGATGGCTTATTTAATGATATAAATCCATTATTTTTAATAGCCGATAAGAAATAATCTGAACTGACTTTATTAACTTTAAATTTCGAAATTTGTTGAAAATGCAGACTTTGTTTTGAAACTTAAGGTCAGAATTAAGCTTAGTTATTTAGGTCACTGAATTAGTAAGGCTAAGAATAAAGCAGTGCTCTAGTTGAGTTCATTGCTACACTAATTGATATGCTGTAAAGGAGTGTATACAACACCCGGTCTATTTTATTCCACCAATTTTTAAACCCTTTAGTAGTGATAATGTCATGAATAAAAAAATTTTAAATGTATGCAGTTTAGTATCTATGAAAATAAAACCATATTTAACGAATAAAACTCCGTGATTCGCGCCTGATCTAATATATGGGATCCTATATAAACGTATGACATAAATTGAAAGCTAGTTATTTCGACATTTTTTTAAATTTTATTCTAATGTACTTGATATGAAAATGTCTTCGGTTAAACTGGCATCTGGATATATCGACAGTATCTTTATTTTGAGATTGTCTATATGACAAGAGTAGAGTTACAGGTGTAACTCCGTAATTTGTTGTAACTATAGGTCACGGCATTACTTGAAGTAATTTAATAAATGTAATTTTATTAATTTGAAGATACAGTTTCAGAAATAATATATTTGAAAATAATTAGGTGTTTAAAAGATTCTATTTTCTGTTTTAAAATCCTGAATCTAAAATTATAGTGTTTGGAAAAAAAATTTTGTTTTAAAACGATCACTAGTAATAAACATGTACATAAGATAACACAGAATTTTGCTTATGAAACCATTTTTCGTACTCTAACGAAAATATTCCTTGCAAAATTTTGGTATGAACCATATCCCCCTTCAGTCCCGAAGTCAATCCTTACCTAACTTTAAATCGGGTTTGATTTAGTTAATAATTTATACGCATTTAGCAATATTAAAGTTGGTCCCTTTATTATTAAGAGATAATTTATTAGAATTACTTTATTATATATGAAAAATATGCAGCAATGTTTTGTATAAAGATTAGGCTGTACAGCTTTTGTTAAGATTTTTCTAGAAAATAAAACAAACAGGTGACGATTGTAAAGATTAGAATTAAGTCTTGTATTGAAAGATAATGTGACTATTAATATCGTCAACAATCAATATTCTGAGATCAAAAGTGTAGAATTTGAAACAGGCCAGATGAGCTATGGTCAAAATTATAGAAAAATTTATAATATCGCTATGTAAAATATAGAGATGGATTTAAAGCGTTGCCTAGCAAAGATGTAAAGAAATCTAACAGTTTTGTTTATATACTTTTATAATTTTATTCAAAACCAGGCTTACAATACATTTTCTAATTATTAAATTTATTAATATTAGAAATTGAAGTAAATAAAAAACTTAAGCTTCAGACTACTACCCATTTACATGAAATTCAATACTGGTTCATAAACTAGGCAATTTCTAATAAACTAAGTAATCTGGTAAACCATTTGACTCTGTTGTCATCTAGGAATTAATTAACTTTATATTAAGACTGCTAAAGCTAAATAGTAACTTTAATGTTCAGTAATTTTAGCATACTATAAATTTATTAACAGGTTATTTCTTGATAATTGCTATTATTTCTATTTGTTTATTTTTATATACATTGGGTTAATCAATAATGATTTCTTCTTAATCAGTTTAAGTTATTTAATTCTAATTTATTAGGGTGTTTAAAGAATCTCAATAAAATTATATTGATTTGCAGAGTCATATAATGATAATTTAACTTATTTAATTTATTTAATTATATAAATTAGTATTAATCTATAAATTAGTATTAATCTAAAATATTTGAATTTAAGATTTTATTTTATTTTTGATGTGCGTAGTCTATATAACCCAATGCTATTGAAAAATACTTGTAAAATGTATCATTATAAACTCCTAATTGAAGCATTTAAGCTATTGTTCCATAATTAATTCTTATTTTGTTAATTTATGAATATCTATATGCTATAAGATTATCAGTTAGTATTAATTGAATTATTTAGATAGTCTACACATATTGCATTTGATTTTTGCTTATTACATTTCTTTAGTTCATTAAGTCAATAATTATTTATTAATTGAAGTATTCATATATACTGTTTATATTTCTTTTTTAATTTCTTATTTGCATTTATTTAATTTGTATATGTTAATTTTTTTTTTACCGATAGAAAATGTTGCAGTGCAAAAAATGTTGACATATGTAATAGTCATCTAACGGATATCGTGGATTAGAACGGTGAAACCGTGGTAATACATGATTATGGCACACGTGAAATGTCTGATCTATTTCGCGTTTTCTATGCCCCTAACATTTCTGATTAAAATTTTTACTGATGTGGATAAATTTTTGATATTTTCATGGCATTGCATCATTATAAAAATATCATCAAAATGTTTATGGCAGAAAGTCATTAGAGGCTGTGAAATTAATTTACTATTCAATCAAATGTACGTATACCATCCCAGCATAGTCATTAAAATCAAGGCAGATTTTTATAATAAAGATTTTTTATAAATTTGAACAAGAATAACTTAGCAGACACTTAAATAATTCAATAAAATTATCATTAAATAATTTTTACAAATTTGTTTAATTAATTTAAAAAAATTTATCAAATTTTATTTAATTTCTGTTAAGTTATCCTTATTTAAAATCTAAAAAAAAAAACATTAAAAAATATTTGCTTGTTTTCTATATATAACTGGTCAAATTAAATTTTTTTTAAAATTAAACAATCTAGAAGTTATTTATATGATATAGGCTTTTATACAGAAAAAATACTGACTAATTTAATACTTTAATGATTCAAACAAATAATACTTTAAAAGTATAAACAAATTATATTTTATACTTTAACGATTCAAATAAATATAATTATAAACTATTTGCAAGTAAATATCAAATTGAATTTTTAGAGACTTTTTTTAAAAAAAAATTCTTTTTTTTTTTTTTTTTTACAAAATTTTATTATATAAATAGGTCAACAAAATTCGTACAGTCAAATATCGAAACCATAATTGTCTAAATTATATCAAAATTCCACAGGCCCCTGCAAGATCAGTACTTGGTCGCATAGCAAGCCATTTCTAAAAATTTAAGTAATCCGCGTGACTAGTCATGAAGAATTTATCAGTTTAAAACTGAACTACTAAATTAATAAAGCTTATTTAATTGCCTATTTTATGATATTAGTTGATTGGCAAATTTCATATGATCATTTGCCTATAAGTTTCTGTCTTATTAATGATGACAATATCATTTTCATGATATATAATATAATTCATATTTTTTTTCTTTTTTTCCTGTCACTTAGTCAATTACGGTCATTCATAAATCAAGTTAAGTTAGTTATTACTTAAAAAATTAAAGCATATCAAGTTTTTATTATTTATATTGATTAACAGAAAAAGATATACGATTGTTTGACAATTGAGGTATTAGAATAGGTATACTATCTCACTATGACTGATAGATATTCAGATTAAATTAAGAAACTTACTTCATTCTTTGGAGTTGCATAATTCTACATAGTCAAACAGTTACTGAAGAATACTTATCGTTCTGAAACCTTCAAATAGAAGTATTCAAGTTACTTCTCATTAATTATTATATCATGATATAGCTTGAACACAATACTACCAACCATTCATTTAATTTTTTTCCTAATCACTTTATTATTTGAATTGTATGTATTCCATTTATTAAAATGGAAACCTAGAAGAAAATTTTGAATTACATTAAAAGGTCACTATTATTGAACGTAATTAGCTTAATTTACATCTGTATAAATAATATCTTTATCTACGGTTCAACCTGTGATCTATTCGTCCACATTCACGCGAGTACTAAAATTCAACTAAGTGTTTAATAAACGTGCGTAAAACAATGTCAGATATATGAAATCTATTCTAATTCAATAAATTATCCCGTTTCAGAATTTGCTACTCAATTCCCGATCTTATAATAAGCGATTACGAAAAAGCATTAATGCATTTGAATAAATTATTAGAATTTGATTCAAATACAGTAATTCTAAAGCATTGAATCACTTGCAAATTTTAATAAATCATTAGAAATTGAACAAAATCATGCCAAGTATTGAAAAATCGTGGATAAACGTTTTTAAAAGATATAGAAATTTGAGAAATCAGTACAGACTTTATTAGAAATTAATCTCAACGATCCAGATGTATTATGTAATCGAGGGTCAGTCTATAAAATGCTAAGTAGATATGATTAATTCCTTAAAGATTTAAATAATTAATTGATCTTAATAACAGATAATGCGGATGTATTAAGTAATCGAGGATTAACCAACCCATCTAGAAATTGGTAAATATGAAGGATTACTCAATAATTTAAATAAATTAATAGAAATTCGACCGACTTGCAGATATAAATAGTTCATAAAATATACAATCAAATATTACTGAATTATGTTGTATGTAGAAAATTTTTCAAGAGACAGGCAAATATGAAGAATCACTAGCGGATTTAAATAAATCGTTGGAGATCTGGCCGAATATGCTTGGGCATTACATTTACGTGGACAAACTTATCTATAAATGAGAAAATATGATGAATATCTCATTGATATTACTGAATCATTAGAAATTATGCAAATTAATGCTGTAGCATTGAATTATCGAGGATTAGTGTATCAATATATGGGCATCTATGAAGAATCGCTTAAAGACTATAAGAAGTCATTAAAAATCGTTCCAAGCAATTCTACGGCATTCATTAATCGAGGATTGACATATCTAATATTAAGAGTCGTATAATAACTTTAATGAAGTATTAAAAATCGATCCAACTAACATTGTAGTATTAAGCAATAGAGGAATTATATAGAAAATTATGAATCACTTAATAACAAAAGCAGTTATATTAAATTTATAAAATAAAAGCTAGAATTAATTATTTCGAATAATAATCATCCGTTTTAAACAGGTGAAAAAAAATAGACAATAGCTAATTTTGGGCAATATTAACTGACTTTTTGTGATGATGCTAGAAAAGTTCATTTTGTCACATCTCCATATTAGGGTGTTTCATAATTAAAATCAGAAAATCTTATTTTATTTGTCTGATTTATAATTTAATATAATTTAAAATTCTTACTTATTTTCATAATGAGTCATTTATTTGTTAATTTGAATCCCTCAATGTTAGAATATTTAATCACAAGTTGTTGGAATACAAATTGTTAAGATACAAATATTTAACTGAATGATATTAATCAAATTAACATTATTAAATTAAAGAATTCTATAATTGTTGGATTGCACAATTCATCTATACAGTAATTTGTAGTCATAGTATATAGTAGTATGATATCATTGAAATCTTAACTAATTTCATCCACCAATTCCTATTTGACGGATGAAAGTTTTATCTTTCATTGGACGAAATATTTCATGAGATTAAAAATTAGTATTTCTTTCTTTTCTTAAATAAATTTTTAGTAGATGACTTTTTTTTGTCCCAAATAATTTTTAATAAAATTCTTTACGAATGTTATTTTCGAATAATTGCATATTTGTTCAAGTTTCTTTAAATAACTATTCGTTAATTAATACTAACATTTGGTAAATCTAATAAATTTAACAACTTTTAATAAGTAACAATTAAATAATCTTAAAGATAGAAATTGATATTTGAGTTACCGATAATAATGATAATAATTAATTAAGAATTGCACCAAACGCAAACTTGTAAGACAAATAACGTTATTCTCAATGTGATTAGCAAGTGATCGCAATTGAGCTCACCGATAATTATATTTACAAAAATTTTAATATGCAATTTATATGTAATTGAAATTTTTCAAGTCTCATCTTTTATGTATAGTGTTCATTTAGTAGAATCAAATAAGCACTGCAATCAATATTGAGCAGTTCTACTATTATTTGTAAATATTATCGTCAAAAAATAAAAAATAAAAGAGATAGTTAAACAAGAAGAAAATACGAAACATCAACAGTCCCTGTTGCTCCGTTTACTAACTGCCAACTTCAACTTTTAGATGTTATTCCATTTTTATGAATCCATTATCTAAGTAATAATTTCATATTTATAAATACAATTACAATTATATATATCGGTATACGTATATATTATTAGTCATCATTTTTACATTCCTTACTGATTTATCAAGAAAATTTATTATCGAATGTGTAGTTGAAAGGATTTATAACTCTCACAGTCGGTTAAAAGAATCCACTAATTATAGGTCTTCGTGTATTGAATAAAGAGATTATTTATGGAATGATTGAACTTTTTTCCATCTAGATAAAAGCTAAGAATGATAATTATTGACCATTGTTTTTTGTCCGAGAAAAAAAAAATAATAATCGTTGCCGAATATTATAAAGTTACTTGTGCGGTCTTTTTGAAAATTCGATCGCAGAATTTTTCAAGGCAGGTAAAAAAAAAAGGTAAAAAAAAGTTAATTGAATTAAAGTGATAACTCATTTAATCGTTTTTTACTAAAAAAAGAAACTTTATCAAATTACACATATTCATCTTAATGATAAATACGCTTGACCAATTTAAATTTAAGCTATTTTTTCCGCTAAATAAATTTTGTCACTTTTTGACCTTGACCCATTGATCCATGATAAAGAAGTGAAAAAAAAGTCCTGTCGCTATTAATTTTTAAATTCAAACATCCTAACTAATTTGGACATTAAATCACGAGTTGTTAAGACACAAATATTTTAATTAATCAATTTAACTTTATTAATTACAATTTAGTTATGTTTATCTTATGATTTAATATTTTCGTGACTTAAGTTATAAATTTCACATACATTAAGCATTTATTGTTCACTAATTGAATTGGTCCATGTTACTGTGTTAAATGTCAAAAGCAAACGAATAATACAAAATCAAATACAAAACAAATACAAAACCAATATAAATCCTAAATCTTTCAATCGTGTTATTTATAATGCTTTTAAAGGCTAAAAGCTGTCCAAATTTCGATTTAATCTCAAACGTCATTAATCTAATGCAAGTCAAAGCAGGTGCACAACAGGTGGCGCTTACGCGCCACCCTCTTATTGTGGTGACATATAGTATAATTTGAAACTATCATAATGTTAATATAAAAAATTGTGTTTCTATCATGTGTTAATATAATAAATAAATTATTACAAAACTTACCACTATCCTGGTGACAACATTATATAGTTAAGGTTATGTTAGTTTATATTGAAATTAGCATAAACTTTATCATATATTACAGTAAAAAAATACTATTATAGAACTTATTATTCTGCTAACACACAGAATTGGTTAAAGTTAGATTTGCATCGAAATACTCATGATTCTATTTTGAGTTACTATATTATATGGTTGAATTGCATTGTGCATTACTATTAGAAATTCTGTTACAGAACTGACTTAAAATTCAGGTGATACACAGTATGTGTGTAGCTAGTTTTCATTGAAATTATTGCAATTTCTACTAACAAATTTTGTTATTCTGTTGACATATAGTAAAGTAGAGCTGGGTATTATGGTATACTTGAAAATTGCTTGTCATAAAAATTTTCATAAAAAGCATATTTATTCACAATATTTATTAATACAATATCAGATATAACATTCAACTTACTATCTAGCAATAAAAAAAAAATCTAGACTTTAAAAAAAATTGATATTTTAAGCTTTCAAAATTTGTTGAAAAACTGGTATGCTTTGTGAGGTTGAGGGGTATTCTGGTATAATATGCATATCGATATTCAATATTGTATTAATTTTATATTTTCTTCGCTGATGAAATTACCCAAATAGGAAAAAAAGTGTATCAACTGCAACATGAAGTCTAATCCTCTCTTAATTTTTAAATAGAATTGAATCATTTTGATTTGTTTCAGCAAAATGAACCAAATAATACTAAAATTATTCAATTTTGATTAGTGGAGATATTGAAAAAATTAAGTAAAACAATGATACCCAATAACATAATACCCAACTCTATCCTATGTAGTTAAGGCTGAGTTAAATTTACAATAAGCTACAGAACTCGCTTGCTATTCTGTTGACACATGATGTATGGTAAATATTTAGTTAATTTGTATTGAAATAATATATTCTTATAATAAAGTACTATAAAAAATTCTGTTACAAAGCTTGCCATTCTAGTAACAAATAATATATAGTTAAGGTTGTGTTAGTTTGCATTAAAATTATTGTTTTTTTAATGAGTTAGTATAAAAAATTTTGTTACAGAACTTGCTATTCCAATGACACAATATATGATTAAAGTGCTATAGAACTTGCTATTCTGGTGATTCAATATGTAGTTAAATTAAGATAGTTTTATTCAAATTATTGTGATTTCTACTAAAAGTTACTGTAAAAATTCCTACTCACTGTTCTAGTAATATATAGTATGAGGTTAAAGTTGGGTTAGTTTATATTATAAGTTACTATAAAAAATTCTGATACAAAACTTACTTGCTAATCTAGTAACAGAAATATATAGTTAAGGTTAAATTATTTGCATTGTAAAATTAATATAATAAATACAGAACTCACATATCATTTTGGTGACAAAATATGTTGTTTGAGTTTGTTTCATTCAAATTATTGTGATTTCTATCAAGGTTATTGTAAAAATTTTGTAACAGAACTTACTTACTATCTGGTAACATACAGCATGTGAATAAAATTGACTTATTTTGCATTGTAAGTTACTGTAACAATTTTGTTACAGAACTTATACTTGCTATCCAGTTAACATAACATACTTTATTATGCAAACTTATATGATCATGGATTTTTCTTCTTGTTATTTTTTGTATGTTAATTACATAAGCAAACTAATTTTGAATTAAACCTCAGTTAGCCAATAATAACTTTTAAAGCATGAATATAATTGCATGATAATATTGATATTGGATATGTGATGATAAATTTGTTCTGTCAGAACAAATAATTGGCTAAAATGTACCGCTGCATGACACATGTTAGCCAATCATTTGCTCTAACAAAACAAATTTCATGATATTTATCATTGCATGACCAAAATCTTATAAGTGTTTGGTTAAGGTTAAGACATTTTGTGTTTTAAATTACTGTAAAAATTTGATATAGAACTTACTTGATTTCAATAACACACAAAGTACAATTAGTTTGCATTGAAATTATTAAGAATTATATTATTCGTTAATATAAAACCTCTGTTACAGAACTTGCTATTTTAGTATGTAGTTAAAGTTGAGTTAGTTTGTATTAGAATTATCATGGTTTCTATCATAGTTACTACAAAAATTATATTATATAACTTGCTATTATAGTGATAGAGTATGTAAGTTCGTTTGCATAAGTTACTATAAAAATTATATTACAGAATTATTTATTATTTTAGTAGCATATCATTATATGAAATATTGTTAAAAGAGTTAGTTTAAATGGAATTATCATTTTATCTTGGGCTACTATAAAAAATTCTGTTATACTACTCTGGTAAGTCATAGTAAGTGATTAAGGTGTGTTAGTTTGAATTTGAATTATTATAATTTTGTTATAAGTTATTGTAAATTTTGTTATAACATCACTCACCATTTCAATAATTCACAATATGAAATTTAGTTATAGTTTGTATTGGAATAACTGTGATTCTATTGTGGATTATCTGTGATTGAAAAAATCTTGATACAAAACTTATTCGCCACTCCAGTAACACACAGTATATAGTTTAGTAGTTGTTGCTTAATTCTCCAAAAGCTATTTACCCACCAACTTATTTTTCTATTACCACAATGCCAACATGCTATTTCATCTACAGCACATTTTTTTCAATAAGATATATATTCAACATTACATATTTTTGACAATAATTTTCTTATATAAGACTTTTCTAATAATTATTTCTTTGACATAAAATTGGCTCAATTTAGCCTAATTTAGAATTAGTACTAGTTAGAATTATATATCAGGAAATTATTACCAGAGAACTTTCTTGTCTAATAAAAGGATTGTTGAAAAATATAATGCCAAACATATATCTTAGAGGAGTAACAAAAATCAGGTGATTTTTTGGGGGGTAAAAAAAATTGAAATTATATATAAGAACTTGACTATATATATATTAAGAAAGAGTAGGGCTCCGACGGACCCGAACTGAGACTGGACTTTAGGCAAGTCCGATTCTGGTTCGAATTTCGAACCAGACTCAGACACAAACTATTTTTACTACTCAGTCCGGTCTAAGTCCGAATATCAAACTTTTGGCTTGGTTCGAGTCCGGTTTGAGCCTGGTCCAAAAAGTTTGAGTCCGGTCCGAAAGTCCGAAACCCAATCCAACGTGCATAAGATAGTGACATCAATCAATTAAATATCACCTTTTGTTAATGAAAGTTGATCAAATGTCTCACGAATCATGAGCCATATCTCAACTATCCTAATCCAAACACTAAATGCCTATCCAAAAGAGCTTGTTAGAACAGGGATGGTAAATGACCTGGTTATTTGTCTATTTTGCAAATGACCTGAAATGACTTCAGAATGACTGGTCATTATGATTATTTAAATTCCGGGTCATTTGAAAATGACTCGTGACCAAATGACTTAGGTCATTTGAAAAAGACCAGGGTTATTTGAGAACGGCCTGAGTCATTTGCAATCAGTGGGCCATTAATGTTTGTGTATAATCAGAAGCTGTGCCTAGGACCCGACCCAGTCAGATAATAGTATTCCAAGTCATAACCCAGGTCAACAGGTCATATAGAGGCTTACAAATTTTAATTAATATTTATCGAGGTTATGCATTTAAATAAGCCATTTGAGTTTATGAATAATTATTTAATTTTATATATTTTATAACACTTAGTGAATATAAAAACATTTTATATCTAGGTCTGAAATAAGTTATTAGAGTTATGATAATTACTATTTAATATTTCACTTACTTATAAAACTTGGTGGTATTAAAAACATTTATTAAGCTAAGATCTAAAATAAGTTATTCGCAAACATTTATCATAATTATCCTTCTAAGTATTAAAAATAAGATTCATAAATATTGGCTGTATAATTCACCATATTTGCATTTTTTTTTGAGTCCCGTAAGTCCTGTGACTATAATACTGTAGCCACTTCGACTTCATTATATTTCACAGAAATCAATTAATTATTCACCGTATTTCCCTTTTATAGATAATTAAGTTACATAAATATGAAGAACATAGGGTGGCTATCTATGTTGTATTCACGGACTCATGGGACTCAAAAAATTATAAATCAAAGTTCAATAATCTAAGTATTTAAAATAATCTATTCAGAATATTGCTTTCAATTTCAATCGGTAAGTATTTATTAACCTAAATGTTTAAAATAAGCCATTTATAAGATATACTATTTAATCATATTAATTTTGTAAATATAAAGAATTTTTGCTAATTTAAGTTAATTCATATAACTATTTAAATATTTATTTTATTTGCATCCGGTTAGTTGGGATTATAAAATTGTTGCATTTACATATATTAATATAAATGAAATTGCGTTTATTATTATTATTATTATTATTAATCTGTTATATTAAAAATCGTCCGAATCAGTTGTTGGATGATCTAAAAAAAAACATCAGAAAATCAGTAAATCGTTGCAAAATCGTTGTAACAAATTAAAAATCAGTATAGTTTTTTTNTTTTTTTTTTAAGTTTTTTTTTAAGTTTTTTTTTACATTTTGTACTGCATATATTTATGATCTATGACAGATTACAGATCAGATTGGCATAAAAAATTTTTTATCTTTTTTTTTTGGTTTGTTTTTTTTTTTTTTTTTTTACTGTTAATCCCGGACCCGGACAGGTTCGTGAACTTCGAACCGGACCTGGACCGAACCTATAATCATGTTTGAGTCTGGTTCTGGTTCGGTACTTTAGGTTCGGGTCCGGGTCCGGGACGAAATTTTTAAAATTTATGATTAGAGTTCGGGTTCGAGTCCAGGTCCGGCCGGACCCGGACCAGACCGGACTCAAACCTAGGAACCCTAAAAAAGAGGGAGGGGTAGGCCTCTGACAAAAATAATCAGATAATTAATAACATGGCCCTTATCAAAAAATGTGCTGTAAATGAAATATTATATCAGCATTATGGTGTTAGAGAAAGGAGTTGGCAGGTAAATAACTTTCAGAAATTGTACTATAACTGATTTAGTTTGTATCAGAAAAATTCTGTTATAGAACTTATTAACTATTTTAATAATATATAGTACAGTATACAGTTAAGATTAAGCTATTAGTATTAGAATTATTATATTTTCTATTGTAAGTTAACTGTAAAAAATCTGTTACAAAACTTACTCACTATTCTGGTAACATACAGCATGTGGTTAAGATTGAATTAGTTTATATCAGAATTATCATAATTTCTATTAATAGTTACTATAAAAAATTTGCTATAGAATTTACTATTCTGATAACATACAATATTCTAGTAACAACATAGCATGTATTCGAATTAGTTTGTATTAAAATTTTCATGAACTCTATCAAGGGTCACTGCAAAAAATTGTTACAGAACTTCTATTTCAGTGACATAAATATGTGATTGAGTTAGTTTGAAATAGAAATATTAAGGATTTTTTTCATGAATTAATTAAAAAACTTTGTTACAGTAATACACTATATGTAGTATTGTGATTTCCATTATGATTAAGTTAGATTGCATTGGAATTATTGTGATTTCTATCATGAGTTACTAAAAAAAAATTAGTACAGAACTTACTCTCTATTCTAGTGACACATAGTATGTAATTAAGGTTGGCAATAAAACTATTGTGATTTCTATCATGAGCTACTATAAAAAATTCTTTACAGAACATCCAGTGACCCACAATATAAGATTGAGTTAGTTTGAATTAGAATTATCATAATTTCTACTATAAAAAATTGTTTCAGAACTTACTATTCTGGTGTATGCAGTATGTGGTTGAGGCTTAGTTGCTTTAAATTGGAATCAATGAGTTGAGTTGCTGTAAAAAAACTCCACTACAGAACTTACTATTCTGATAACACATAGCTTGCATTAGAATTACTGTGATTTTATCATGAGATACAGTGCCATAAAAAACTCTATTACATAATTTTACTCACTATTTTGGTAATATAAAATATGTAGTTAAGGTTGTGTTAGTTTGCATTGGTATTATAGTGATTTTTTGATTGTGGGCTACTGTAAAAATTCTGATACAGGTCTTACTTGTATATTTGTAACACACTGCATATGGCTATGGTTAGATTAATTTGTATTGGAATTACCATGATTTATATCACAAGTTACTGTCAAAAATTCTGAACAATTATGAAGTTAATGTTGAGTTAATTTGCATTGAAATTTTCATGAACTCTATCATGTGTTGCTGAAAAATTCTGGTACTTACCATTCCAGGCAAATGAATGTCAGCAAAAAATGAAATAAAAAAAATGATATGGATCTATACATATGTATGTACGTATATGTACAGTTCATAAGAATAGATTTTGACAAATTGCACTATTTTTCAAACACGCAATTAGGATAATTTTATCAGTATTACAGTAATAGATCGAAACAGTGATAAATTTTTTAAAATTTGAGTTGAAGATGATCAATGAGAATTGAAGATCATACTTAGTTAAATGCAAAAAGAAAGTGGCAGTGCTACTGATGAATGATACAGGTTAAGGAGTCGAACTGAATATTAATGTTTGTGCCTCATTTTAATACCTGCCTCAGATGACAATTTTTCGGCCAGCATTAATTGATCGACATTGATTTGTCTAAATTAAGCCCTAATCTTACCCTAAATATCCTAACTTAGGCTGAGTTAATCTGAGGCACGACATTATATTACGATCTTCCAAGTTTTCGATGATCTTAACCAATAATTATTAATGTTGATTGAACTGATCAAAAATAAAAAAGGCCACATTCACAATATTGAAATAAGATATATAGTTGATGATTTGATCTACAGGTTGATGACGAATCATGGAGAAAAGATCAACATTTTGGTGATTGGTGCGAGTGCCAAATGACGAAAAGATCTGCGCGTTGAAGGGTTGAAGTGAAAAATTGTAGTACTTCATTGTGTAACACTACTTGTTATATATATCTAATTTATTGCAAATAAGTAACACATCAACGTTTAAAATTATGCGTAAGCAAAAATGTCAAAATTGTAACCGATATAACACATCTGAAGCTTGGTGTCAAACATGCGACACTCAGAAAACAACACAAGGATGGACAAGTGGAAATACGGATGTCGATAATTGCATTCACGAATTTCAACTTCAAGCAACATCTTATACCAATGTAATCGAATGGATTCCTTTTAATAAATTAGATAATATTCAAAAGATTGGTGACAAATTTTTTGCAATCTGGTTAGATGGAATACGATATCAATATGTAGAAGGATATGACTTTGAAAATGAGGAAAATAAATACAAGCAGTCACGTACATCATCATGCGTAGTGGAGCTTAAAACATTAACTAGTTCACCAAATTTATTCGATGCATTAAAAGAAGTAAGATTATATTACGGTTATATATGTTGTTTATTTAATTAATAATGCATTTACATAAATAAATTCTACTTATATTTTGTAAGTTTAAAAATTATATGCAATTGGAGGGTGAAAATGTCTATGGATTAACGCAAAACACATCCAAAAATGAATATATGTTGGTATTTGATGAATTTAAATCCATACGTAGTGTGTATAATGGAAAATGTACAAATTGTAATCGATATAATACATCAGAAACTTGGTGTCGAACATGTGACCCTCAGAAAACAACACAAGGATGGACAAGTGGAAATAAGGATGTCGATAATTGCATTCATGAATTTCAACTTAAAGCCAAATCATATAAAGATGTAATCGAATGGATTCCATTTGATAAATTAGATAATATTCAACAGATCGGTGATAGATTTTATGCAACCTGGTTAGATGGAATACGATATTTAAAATATAATACTGAACATGGATATAGATATACTCAGTCACGTACACCATCGTGCGTAGTGGATCTTAAAACATTAACTAGTTCACCAAATTTATCAGATGCATTAAGAGAAGTAAGTTTATATTATTGATTATATGTATATATGTTGTTTATTTAATTAATAATGCATTTACATAAATAATCTCCACCTATATTTCGTAAGTTTAAAAATCATATGCAATTAGAGGATAAAAATGTTTTTGGATTAACTCAAAACATACCCAAAAATGAATATATGTTGGTATTTGATGAATTTAAGTTCATACGTAGTGAATTGAAAGGAAAATGTACAAATTGTAAACGATATAATACATCAGAAAGTTGGTGTCGAACATGTGACCCTCAGAAAACAATACAAGGATGGACAAGTAGAAATAAGGATGTCGATAATTGCATTAAAGAATTTCAACTTAAAGCCACATCGTATAAAGATGTAATCGAATGGATTCCTTTTAATAAATTAGATAATATTCAAAATATCGGTGATAGATTTTTAGCAACCTGGTTAGATGGAATACGATATATAAATCATAACGAAAAAGCTGAATATGGATATAAATATACACAGTCACGTACACCACCATGCATAGTTACGTTTAAACCGCTAGCTAGTTCTCAAAATTTAATAAATATTTTAAAAGAAGTAAGGCTATATTTTTTATTATATGGTTTATTTCATAAATAAATTCTATTAATATATTTTATATATATTGTAAGTTTAAAAATCATATGCAGTTAAAGGTATTAGGGAATCAACATGTATACGGATTAACTCGAAACATAACTACAAATGAATATATGATATTATTTGATCAATTTAGTTCTATAAGAAATAGAAATTATGGAATGTGTGCAAATTGCAACCGATGTAACACATCTAAAGCTTGGTGTCAAGCATGTGACCTTCATAAAACAACACAAGGATGGACAAGTGAAAATAAGGATATCGATAATTGCATTAAAGAATTTCAACATAAAGCCACATCTTATGAAGATGTGATCGAATGGATTCCTTTTAATAAATTAGATAATTTTCAAAATATTGGTGATAGGTTTTTGCAACCTGGTTAGATGGAATACGATATGCGGAACAATATAGAAATGAAAAGTTTGAAAATGAATATAAACAGTCACGTACACCACCATGCTTAGTGGAGCTGAAAACATTAACTAATTCACCAAGTTTATTAGATATATTAAAAGAAGTAAGTTATTTTATTATTATATGTAGTTTATTTAATTGATATAACGTATATATATAAATAAATTCTACTTATGTTTGTTAAGTTCAAAAATAATATGCAATTAGAGGATAATTTAGAGGATCAGCGTGTATATGGGTTAACTCAAAACATAAATACAAATGAATATATGATAGTATTTGATGAATTTGGTTCAAAAAGATCCAAGAATAAAGGAAAATGTGCAAATTGTAACCGATATAACACATCTGAAGCTTGGTGTCAAACATGTGACCCTCATAAAATAATACAAGGGTGGACAAGTGGAAATAAGGATGTCGATAATTGCATTAAAGAATTACAACTTAAAGCCACATCTTATGAAGATGTAATCGAATGGATTCCATTTAACAAATTAGACAATGTTCAAAATATCGGTGATAGATTTTTTGCAACTTGGTTAGATGGAATACGATATAAGTATGCATGTAAACAATTACGTACACCACCATGCGTAGTGGATATTAAAAAATTTACTATTTCACCAAATTTATTAGATATAATAAAGAAGTAAGTTTATATTATTGTATATATGTAGTTTATTTAATTGATATAATGTATTTATAAAATAATTTCTACTTAACTTTGTTAAGTTCAAAAATGATATGCAATTGGAGGAGGGTCAGCGTGTATATGGACTAACTCAAGACACCGTAACAAATGAATATATGTTGGTATTTGATCAATTTTGGTATAAAAGAAATAAATATTATGGAAAATGTGCAAATTGTAACCGATATAACACATCTAAAGCTTGGTGTCAAACATGCGACCATCAGAAAATAATACAAGGGTGGACAAGTGGAAATAAGGACGTCGATGATTGCATTAAAGAATTTCAATTTAAAGCCACGTCTTATGAAAGTGTAATCGAATGGATTCCTTTTGATAAATTAGATAATTTTCAAAATATCGGTGATAGGTTTTTTGCAACCTGGTTAGATGGAATACGATATTTAAATTATAATAAAAAAGCTCAATATGGATACAGATATACTCAGTCACGTACACCATCATGCATAGTGGAGATTAAAACATTAACTAGTTCACCTAATTTATTAGATTCATTAAAAGAAGTAAGATAATATATTTATTATATATATAGTTTATTTAATTGATAACATATTTACTTAAATTCTATTTATATTTTGTAAGTTTAAAAATCATATGCAAATAGAGCGCATAAGTGTTCATGGATTAACTTGAAATCTAACTACAAATGAATATATGATAGTATTTGATCAATTTAGTTATAAATATTCTGGATATGGGAAATGCGCAAATTGCAACCGATATAACAAATCTGAAGCTTGGTGTCAAACATGTGACCCTAAGAAAATAACACAAGGGTGGACAAGTGGAAATAAGGATATCGATAATTGCATTAAAGAATTTCAGCTTAAAGCCACATCTTATGAAGATGTAATCGAATGGATTCCTTTTAATAAATTAGATAATATCCAAAAAGTCGTTGACAGATTTTTTGCAACCTGGTTAGATGGAATACGATGTATAGAAAAATTTCCATCTAAACAATTACGTACATCATCATGCGTAGTGGAGATTAAAATATTAACTATTACACCAAATTTGTTAGAAATGTTAAAAGAAGTAAGCTAGAATATTTAAATTACTGTACTATTATATGAATACTACTGTATATTGCATTATTTAATTCATATTTTATTTGTTAAGTTTAAAGAATGTGTACAATTTAAGAATAGAGAGCTTAAAGTATATGGATTAACTCAAAATACTGCAACAAATGAGTATATGTTGGTATTTGATGAGTTTGGTTCAAAAAGGGATTATAATTACGGAAAATGTGCAAATTGCAACCGATATAACACATCTATAGCTTGGTGTCCAACATGTGACCCTCAGAAAACAATGCAAGTGTGGACAAGTGGAAACAAGGATGTAGATAATTGTATTCATGAATTTTAACTTAAAGCCACATCTTTTGAAGATGTAATCGAATGGATTCCTTTTAATAAATTAGATAATTTTCAAAAATTGTTAATAGATTTTTTGCAATCTGGTTAGATGGAATTCGATATAAATATTATAATATAAATGCTACTAAAGATGGATATGTATTTACTCAGTCACGTGCATCATCATGCGTAGTTGAGCTTAAAAAATTAACTAGTTCACCAAATTTATTAGAAATGCTAAAAGAAGTAAGATAAAATATTTAAATTATTATTATACTGTGCTACTGTATATTGCCTTATTTTAATTCATATTTGTATTTAATTAGTTTAAAGAATATGTCCAATTAAAGAATAATGGACTTAACGTATATGGACTAACTCAAGACACCGTAACAAATGAATTTATGTTGGTGTTTGACGAAGTTAGTTCTATAAGATTTGAAGAATTTGGAACATGTGCAAATTGCAACCAATATAACACATCTGAAGCTTGGTGTCAAACCTGTGACTCTCTGAAAACAACGCAAGGATGGACAAGTAGAAATAAGGATGTCGATGATTGCATTAAAGAATTTCAACTTAAAGTCACATCTTATGAAGATGTAATCGAGTGGATCCCTTTTAATAGACTAGATAATGTTCGAAAGATTAGCGAAGGTGGGTTTGGCTCAGTGTTTTCAGCAACGTGGTTAGATGGTAAAAGGAGTAAAATTTTCTGTAGTGGTAAATTCACACAATCACGTACACCATCGTGTGTTGTTGCACTTAAGACATTGCCTGGATCTCAGAATAATTTTTTAAAAGAAGTAAGTTGTGATTATTTATTTATTTTTATAATATAGATAAATCATTAACATTATAATTTTAATTATTTAACAAGTTTAAAAGTTACATGCAATTTAGAATAGTGGGCAGTAATCTTGAGGTGTATGGAATAACTCAAAACACAACTAATAATAAATATTTGATGGTATTTCAATATGCTAATAAAGGAAGTCTTCACGAGTTCCTATTATCAAATATTCGACAACTTAATTGGAAAAGTAAATTAAAGCAACTTGTCGATATATCAGAAAATTTAATGAATTTGCACAAAGCAGAATATATTCATGGAGATTTTCATAGTGGTAACATATTACAAAATCAATTTATTAATGGTGATTTAATATCTTATATCGCAGATCTAGGATTGTCTAGAAAGAAAGATGAATCTGATTTATATGATAGTATTTACGGCGTTTTGCCATATGTTGCGCCAGAAGTGTTAATTGAACGGTCATATACACAAGCATCAGATATTTATAGCTTTGGTATTATTATGACTGAAATTTCTACAGGAAAACCACCTCACTATAAAGTTGAATATGACGAGATATTGGCTATTAAAATATGTAATGGATTACGTCCTGAGTTTACTAAAGGCACTCCTGTGTGTTATATCCAATTAGCAAATAAATGTATGGATGCCAATCCTTCTAATAGACCAAATGCATCCGAAATCCATAAAAATTTGTTAGATTGGTATAAAATAGTAGATGCAAAAGGCAAAAATAGATTAACAATATTAAATGCATTCATATCTGCGGATGAAATTATTCCGACGTTATCAACCGAATTGCCAAATGACAAAAATGGATTAACAATATTTAAAGCATTCAAATCTGCGGATGAAATTATTCCGACGTTATCAACCGAATTGTCAAATTATTCTAAAGATAAACTTACAAGTAAACTTCTGAATTTTAAAAACCTTTCTGAGTCAGTTAATTCTTTATCTGCAGAGTTGCCCAAGATTTGCGGTGAATAATTAGATTTATTTGATTCTTAATTAAAAATATAAAGTTTTTAAATACTATTTAATTTTTTTAGGGTTGAGAAAGTGGGATTTTTCGATTTCTGATGACTATTATGACGATGTCTTACGTGTGTATTTAATGAATTTTAACTTACTAACATATATAAGAATGCTTATTGATTTATATTTTATTTTTATAGCTAACAAAAAAAAATAAAATTTCATGAATAGAGTGAACATATTATTCAAATTGCTTATTACTAATGTCTGTAAAAAACGTATATTAAGGCAATAATAACTTATTTTCGTTATTTTTTTAGATATAACACTTCCTAAATTTTATATTATAAACAATAATTCTATTTATATATAGATGCTGATCTTTATTTTTTATTCTTTTTATTTAAAAAAAAATAAAATTTGTAAAAAATAATAAAATTAAAAATTCTCATTTAATAAAGATGTAATGCTATCTATGATTGCATGAGTCTTCTGACTTTCAGATCTTTTTGACTACTGGAAGGAATCTCCCCTGTTGCATGTAAATATAAGGACTAGTATAGTGGAATGCTACTAATTTCAGGCACTATTATAACATAAAAAAATATGGTTTAGATTTAAACTAAAATAGTTGATTATTTAACTAAGGAAATTATTAATATTTTATACTTAATCTTTAGAGCTTCTAAACTCTTATTGGTAAATCTTTAAGCTTTTTTTCCCTATATAAAATGAGGGAAGATTGAAATCAAGGAACCCAATGATATATTCGTGGTTATCATATCTAGGGATGGGTACGGTTACGGTTATAGCCGTTTGTGACCAGCTATAGCCGTAGCAGATTCTAGTCGGTCAGAGGGCTTTGTTGACCGACTAAATTGTAGCCGATGCCAGATTTAAAAACAGATCGACAAAGATCCCGTAAATACTATACGCAACGCAAAACTTACTTTTTTGAGACTCTTATATACTTTTTTGATACTATCTCCACGTTATGATCGACACAACAAATAGCGATTTGACGTAACGTAACACAATCAAAATTCAAAACAAAGCATTATTATTCAAAAATCCCAAGAAACCATCTTTATGAGATTTTTTTTAAAATTCTACTAAGTTACTAACTTTAAATAAACTAATTTCAATTCGCTAAAAGTTTTTTAAAAGCGCGGATACTTAATGATATACTGTTTTTAAAACATTTATTACGCGGATAGAGTTTTTCTAAAAATTTTTATTCATTTTAAAAAAACGTTACATATAAAATAGATTTTTTTTTTTTTAAGAAAAACACATCATATAAATATCGGGTTAAAAAATATACATAAGGCCACGCAAAGTTGATTTTTCGTTTTGCATTACCCGCCGTCCCATTTTTTCAATTTTTTCAAAAAAATTTTTTTTTTTTTAGATCCCAATTGTTTCAATTGTTCGATTTTTGACATCTATTTTTTCTCACAACGTTAATAATTGAATGAATTCTAAGTGTGGCAAAAAATTTATTCCAATAATTATTTTCATCCGGTGTAACCCGATGGAGACTTAATTTCCCGTAATCTTCCGATAGGACTGACAGGAAAAATATGACTGCCGGCCCAATTTTTTGATTCCTTGTTGTGAAAATGAAAAATTAGCCTTGTATAGCCTTAAATGAACATTATTTAAATTAAAACTAAAAAAAAAAAAATCCGCCGTCCGTCCCGAATTTTGAAATCCATGAAATGCAAAACGAAAAATCAACTTTGCGTGGCCTAATCTTTGTTAAAAACTGCGCAACAAGACCGAAACTAAAAAGTTTAAAAAGAAAGATATAATAAGCGTGCTAAACATATTAAAAACAATAAATTTTATTCGTGGACCATGCAATCAAGTTATTTATTAAACCTATGTGGGCTGTTCTTTATTAAAAGTTATATTATTTATTATATATGATCAATTTTTAAAAGGTTATCAGTTATTGTTATTAGGGTCAGGTTTGTAATTAGAGTTAAGAATAGTGCAATTTTAAAAGGTGATGGCGATTTGCACGTGATATCAGTATCAAAAAACTTTAAGTGCCCATGATTTTAACTGTTTGATTGGTTACAGATCACATGTCGATTAATTTCTATGAATCTGATTGGTTGTGTTCATATGATTCAAAATTTCGGAACGGCGAAATTACCCTATCCTAAATATAAATGAACTTTTAAAGAATTTTGCACATTTCGATGTATGATCGACAATATGCATAACCTGTCACACATTCCGGTCTTGCGACGTGCCCGAATTATGAAAGTTAATTTCTTAATGCCGGCCAAAACCAATATTTTTTGCTTATCAAAAAAAAACTGGTCCCTGGCTATGGTGTCCAGAATTATGCGATGCGATTAGGTAAATTATGCGATTTCACTAAGGTCAATTATGCGATGGATGCGAATTATGCATTTTCTTAATTAGATTTTGTCAATTGTGCCAACTTTTCGGAATATTTCGAACTTTTTTCGGAAGTTTCGGAATTCACACTTCAAAATACATTCTTCCGCCAATCAAATCTCACTCGCGTGCTTTATGCCTTCTTTTCTTAATTATGTGAAGCATATGCGATGCGAAAAAATGGTCAATTATGCGCATAATATCACATCGCATAATCATGGACACCCTATCCCTGGCTACAGGTAGAACAATCACGTGACTTATGGCACAATACGGCCTAAGTTTTGCTGTTTGAAATTACAATTTGATTAACGTTCTCCCCCCTCCGGCTCTAAGAGTTCCACCCTGAAATTAAACAGGCCAATCAGAACGTTCGCTGCGTCCAATAAGTCACGTGTTTAAGCCAACCAGTAATAATGCGATTATTTTTGCAATTTAAGGGAACGTTAAACGAAATTATAAATTCAAACAGCTTAGTTTAGAGTTAAGAGTATTATAGTAATGCCGGTCATTGTGCCCATAAACACGCGAAATGTTGAGCCCTTGCCTTCGATTTCACGTTACATAGAAAACGTTCCTTTTATGGGTTTGTATCACTTGCAGAATAAAATGCAGCCACATCCCCGCCGCACAGCCAAGGCATGTGAAATTCAACAGCGTGGGAAGTTCAAATGCAAGCGCAGCTATTTGACACATGTTGGGCGCAATGGTCTGACAAAGATGGCTCTACAGTATACAGTATATGCAGAGTCAATAGACTAATCCGATCTTGCGCGACACACCCAGCCCACTCCGGACAGGAGAAACATGTGATTCCATCATTGATTTCGCACACAGCCGGCTTGCTGCGGCAGACGGCTGCTTCCACGGCGACTCCCAGTACTCTCCCAGTACAATCATGATTGCCGTTCTGGCCAACTCGGCCAATTACTCGCTTCTCAATCTTGTGTTTTGCTAACTTTCAATTAAAATAAATCACCGCCGGCCAAGTGTAATCCAAACATAAATGTGTTGTATAACACAATGCTTTCGATACAATTTAATGTAAAAATTTTGATACAAAACTTACCAACTATTGTTGTATTGTGGTGATTTACTGTAAAAAAATTACGTAGTACATCGATACTTGATGTCATGACACTCATTATTTGGTTGATTCAAGAATTCTACTATGATTTATCTCAAAGAATTTCCTTACAAATCGATGCACAATACTGTATGTGGTTAAGGTTGATTTGGTACTATCATGATTAAACAATGCTAATGAATTTGAATTGTGATGACATTCTCGATCATAATTTGCTCATCGATATTTTAGTCTTAACATTTGGATCACGGGTTGTATAGCCAATCAAAAGCGTTAAAGCATAATTACTTGATCTATTGCTACATTAGTTTTAGCGCACTGAGCACTGGTAGATCGACATAAAACTACGAACAATAAGAATCGTCGAGAAAATTAGTAGTTATTAGACAATCTGGACGGCAAAAATTCCGACCAAAAATTAAGTAAGATGGAAAAATCTAGAAATCAATCATCTAAATCTTTAGTGTAGCGTAATTTTTAGTATTTGCTACCGTAAATTACCGTGGAAAATACCCACCTTGATCGGTACCCCCCTTGATTTAGACCGGGTCTGTTTATCGCAATTTTATTGGCTGATTTGTAGAAAAAAACCTGTATAAACCTGTTTTGCTATTTTTAGTTTATAACCCACCCGGGTATTTTACACGGTAATTTACGGTAATATATTTACCAGTTTTATTAATATTGCGGAGCAATTCTTGTTCTTGCACTTACATTTATTCTTGCATTTGCACTTGAACTTAAGACCATTATACAAAAACGCTTTCAAATTCGAGAAACATTTGATTGACTTGTTTTTTTAGTTATTTTTCGCCAAAATAGGATGTAAATATTAGGTAATCAAACAACAGAAACAAATTCGGAAAATTTGCGTTTCACTATTTAAGGTCGTTAATAATAAAATGGTAAAACTTGTAGATCGACTAGTTTTATTGTATCAAAAAAAAGGCTTTAGAAAGAAAAATATTGGTATTATTCAGTAAACATTGACAAAATCGCTTGTATAATTTTTACTTTTGCGCACACTCAAATCACATGATATATAGCGTAGTAACTTCGATGAAAGAGAAAAATGATTTATTCTATATGCGTTAAATAACAAAATCTTTATACGTGAAAACAATTCTTGTGTTCTACTCGAATAAGCATTCGTCTGAAGCTTATTTGTCATTAGTAATTAAAAGCAAGCTCTCTCAGATGAATTTTATGATTTTATGATTTTTATTTAAAGATTTCTACTGTTCATTTATATTACTCGTATTAAGAAAATCAGTCTATGAGTAAAAAGTTAATTTTTATTGTAAACGAAATCATGTGAAGAAAAGACTGGCAGCGCCCTAATCTAGCAATAAAAATTAAGTGCTGTATTTTATTATATTATTGTTAATTATTATATTGTATTATTACTAATTAAATTTTAAAAGAAATAATAGTATACATCGATTTCATTGGTCAGTAATCTCGACCAATTTGATATAACCTATGCGAGCACAAAAATTATTTCGATGAAATAACAAGCGAATTTATAGATTATCAGGCCGGCAAAAGATCTAACCCAAAATTTTCAAATTATAGAAAATTCTAAAAATCCACCATCTAAAACTATATTTTTCTCTATATTTATTGAATTTTTTATTATAGTTTTTTATTTATTTACAAACCGTTTTCAAATCCGTGAAACGTTCAATTGCCTTTTTTAGGGGTCGTCTAAGCGTTCACGTGATAGAAAGCCAATCAAATCGTAAAATTTAATCTTTACGACGAGATAAAACAAAGAAAAAAGTGAAAAACGCCGAAAATACAAAAAACAAGTGTCTAAACCTGTCTATGAGCATTAATAAAAACTGTGGGAAGACAATTTTACTTATAAGCCAAGCCCTGACCCCCTAACTAACCCTTACCCTAATTTTAATTAAACGAACCTGGCTTTAGCCTTAGCATATTAGATAATCAGCTATTTTGGCAAATTTACGTTGCACGATTTTAAGAGCGTTGTATGAGGGCGTAACGTAAATAATAAATAAATAAAAATTAGATATAAAAGAAATGCCGTTTTTATCGTTTAGAAAAAGATGAAATTTTATAATTAAAATACTGATACAAAAAATTCCATTTACATTAAAAAAAAAAACCCAGTAAAGTTTTATACAGACATGTCTTTATCCAAACAAACTGATTACGGAACCGGTCATAATTTTGAAGAATTTATTGAAGAATTATTAAATCAAAATGGAATACATGCCAATGTTGTTTCCTACAAACAAGGAGATAATGGAATCGATATTATTGCTACGTTTAATAGACAAATTATTCTTATTCAATGTAAAAATACTGGTAAACCTATTGACGCTAACATTATAAAAAATTTTCAAGCCTCGGTTTACCGGTTTGGAGAACCAATATTGAGTATCATCGTTTATAATAGTGAAAAATTGAAAAATTATAATTGTCCTTTAACTAAAAGTGCCAGGTTATGGTGGAAAGCAGTGTGTCCTGAAATTCAAATTGCTTCTGAGAAAATGATTGTCACTTGTATTCAAAAAATATTACAAAGTGAAGAATCAGAATTAAACTTCGAATCATTAAAATTAGATTCAGAATCAGAAGAATTATCAGAATTAGAACAAGAACAACTATATTCTGTAGAAAAATCACATTCAGTTAAGCCAACATGTTATAAGAGTGATGATGATTTTAAATTTCAGATTGAAAATTTATTAAGCGGTAATAGAATACTAGTTAATAGTTTTAATAGTCGAAAAGATAAAATTGATATTATTGCTACTTTTAATAGACAAATTATCCTTATTCATCTTAGCAACTCTTCTGATGTCAACACTTTTAAAGGATTACAAACTTCAGTTTACCGGTTTGGAGAAGGAATATTAAGTATTATCGTTCAAAATAGCGAAAATTTCAATAACCCTTCGATTAAAAATGAAAGATCATATCGTAAAATTAAAATTATTACCGAGAAGAAGATTGTTAATTATATTAAAAATAGTTTAACAAAGAAAAATTTTAAGAAAACTTCACATAAAAAATATGGACTATCTGCTAATGCTATTGAGAGAAGAGATAATGATGTCTGGTCTTGTAGTAAACAAATTAGCGATAAAGTATCATGGATATGTCCTGAATGTACATATATAAATAACCCATTAATGCCGGATTGTGAAATGTGTTCTACTGCGCGGACAGCAAAAAATAATTTTATTGAAGAAATAAATACTATTAATCAACTCGAAAATCAAGATTATATTTCTACTGCGCGGCCAGCAAAAAATAGGTTTATTGAAGAAATAAATACTATGAATCAACTTGTAAATCAAGATTATAGTTTTTTAGAACCAATGGTGGCAAAAATTTCCAAAAATAAAAATTTATGTTTAGAACAGTGGGATTGTCCAGATTGTACACTTATAAATGAAAGTGATGTGGTTATGTGTATAGCATGTGGTTACATTAAAGATAATTCTATTAAATAGCCTTATTAAATTATAGACAACAATAATAAACACAATGTTTTATAGCCTTCATAGAATAGATTTTTATGTATCTATTAAAAAAACATATAATAAATATATTTTAAAAATCATAACTTCTGATCCCATGCTGTTAACAATATCATATTTCTACAAGCATGGTCTATCATTAACAATTCCCATTTTAGCTATATAAAGTAGTTTTCGTTTAAAATTTAAATACCTATTATCCAAATCCTCATACTAACTTTTTTGACATCAATCACGGGTTAAAAGTGACATTTCCAAAAATACAACGAATTGGCCTCGAGAAGGCTGGATGGTGCATGAAGATTAGATTTTTAGCATCCCTAAGTTTTTAAAGAATCTTAGCTTTAGTAAAATTCTTTTTAAAATCTACATTATCTATGAACATTCCAAGTTTAATTTAATATTTATTTAAGTTGAAAAAATTTTTTGATACTTTTGAGAATTATATATAAGTACTGTACCATCACACAAAATTCACTGCCTATTAAATTAGATCCGAAATCTTATAATTATTATCAAAAAGAAAAGTAAAGAAATATGAAGGAAATAAAAAAATTAACACAATATTTACTTATTAATAGTAGAGATAAAGGTAATAATCCAATAATTAGAATGAATACTTTCCAATAATGTATTGATGCATTAGTTAATTCAAATATCACAAGTTAATAATTTCGCAAACACGTTTAGTCAGGCAAAATATGATAATAGGGTGATTCAAACCTAATGCTAAGGGTTTCTAATTTCAAATTAAATTAATGATGTAATTATTTTGAAATCAGTGCTTCGTAAACTTTATTTATTTTAATTTTTAAGCTTATTTATATATTAAGGATGCTTATTTCATCTCCGAATACACCTATTTCATTATCTGATTTCAAAATTTCAAACCAGAAATAAGACTTTTTAAACCCCTACTTGTTTTTGAAATAAGTTAACTTTGAATCACCCTTAATGATGCCTGACGCATGACGCAACCTGCGTCATTGACGCATGACGAAACCATTTCGTCAGGCAACTTCAAATTGACGAATAACGAAACCCATGACGCATGACGAAACCCACGACGCATGACGAAACACATGACGCATGAACCCATGAAGCATGACGAAACCAATAATACATAACAAACCCCATGATGATTTTGATGAAGCATAAGACTATTATTCATTTCTTTCATAATAGAAATAAATTAGTCCATGTAAAGTTAATTTTTTGTTCATTATTATATCTTCCCAGTTTCTATCTTTTTGACATCGATCCGACATTGCCTGATGATTTCCAGCAATCACCCAGATATATCCGATAAGCGTTCTACGAATTGGCAGTGTCATAGTATTTTATTATTATGTATTATTTTATGTATTTCTTATTTTTGCATAGTTTGTGGCATAGTTGGGTGATTTTAACCCTCAACGAGGGTACCCTGCTGGTACTCTCAACGAGGGTTATAGACTCTCGGCGAGTGTATGAACCTCTCAGCGAGTGAATTAAACACCTAGCGAGTGATAAAACATCAGTACGAATTAAAGATGTTTGAGGATATAGTTTTAGTCTGCAAATGAAATAACAGATGTTCATAGCATTAGTGTTATTATTGGTTCAAAAAATCATGTGTTCAGACAATCAATCCTACGAGAATTTTACAGGAAGGTCACCAAAATTCCGGGTCGTATGCGTCAGTCTAGGACAGCGTTTAGCCTTAGCTATTAGCAGGTTCTACAGCAAATTACTAATGAATAATATGATTTCATTAGTAAAATTTTTTATGATCTTGGTGCAAAATCGATCAATTCCGATCCAGCCGACCATGATTCCAATGCACTCCGACATATCCAGACCCGGAATTTGGTAACCCCCGGTATGAGTTGATCCTACGCTCCGCTGTTGCTAGTGAAATGCTAGCAATAAAAATAATCTGTTTAGATTCAAAGTAAACGCTTCTTCAATTGCCAAGGGTTTCATCAAGAACTTCATCATCTTAGGTAGCGCTCCCACAAAAATTTATCACTTGTAATTTTGACCAATCCAAACATGGCGTCGAAACGAAACCTACCCGAAACTAGTTTCGGAAGGGTTCTAATCCGAAACTAGTTTCGGATTTTTTAAAAAAAATCGAAACCCCGAAACTATAATCCGAAACCCAAACCTATAATCCGAAACTCAAAAATATAATATTGAAGCCCTTAAAATTTATTATAAAGTTGATTTATTTTTAATGAACTAAAAATGTAAAATTATTTTTGAATAAATTATAACATTATATAGATCATTTTTTTTAATTATGTTTTTTTTCACTGCCTCGGTTTGTTCGGGTTTTTTCTAAGCTGTTCAACTTTATTTTTAATATCATACCGTTATTACAATTGATATCAAAATTCTAGGGCGATAGAAAAAATTGCCAATGATGAATCGATAAATATTTGATGACTTTTGATACCAACAATTTATTTAATTTTTTGTGGTAACTTAGATATGGACATACTAATTATTTAATATTACTTGATATTGTACCAATTTTACGCAGTAAAGTAATAAAACTGATGCTTGCAAAAGCAACCTTGATTATTAGAATATAAACTCCGGAATTATACCTTTCATGTTATACTTGTGAATCATAACAACAAAAAGGACTGCACGCATGCAATAAATTGCTGGATGCATTCCAGCCCAAATGACGCTGGATATTCAAATTTCATTGTATTCTTTAAGGAGGTATATAACATACATCAATGCGATTAATGTATATTGAAGAGATACATAGCATACATCAGTGCATTTGAAAGAGATATATAATACATTAACGCAATAAACGTATATGGAAGTTTGGGTAGTTTTTGGCGTTCAGGTGAGGTTTCGTGTTTCGAATGAGGTTTCGGGGTTTTTGAGTTTCGGATAAGGTTTCGGAAGTTATTATCTGAAGCCCGAATCTTTCGGATTTGGCACAAAAGGGTTTCGGCGCCACTTTGGAGAGAATAAACAAATAAATTATTGATGCTTTGGCAGTGTCGGGGTTTCGGTTGAGGTTTCGGGTTTCGGTCGAGGTTGTTTCGGTTGAGGTTTCGAGTTTCGGATAAGGTTTCGGAAGCTATAATCCGATACCCGAAACTTTCGGAATCGCCAAAAAGGGTTTCGGTGCCATCTCTGGACCAATCACAATTTAGGATCAAGTGTAACGTGATAATCAAAACAAATGTTTTTTGTTTTCTAAGTTAGAGTTTGGACCCGTGAACCCCTTATCCGGATATCTGCGCGGTTAACCATATATCCGGATATCATAAATGCTCTACGGATAGTAACCGTTATCCGTCAATTTTAAACGGATAACCTAAGGGTATCCGCGGATATCCGCGGGTATCTGTGATATCCGTATCTGTATAACCAATCGACATATCGCTTTATAAATTATCTATCGATAGATCTGACTTATCCGTATCTGTATAACCAATCAGTATATCACTTTATAAATTATCTATCGGTAGATCTGACTTTTTTCTATTCTACTTTTTTGTTTTTTTATTATTTATATTTATTTATTTATTTATTTTTATTTATTTTTTTTTGTTAATACCAGACTGGAATAATCTTGTAAGTAGTTTATTTATTTTGCTTTTGTTTTTTTCTTAAACTATTACTAACTCTTTCTTTCTTTTGTGAATGTCTGGGTGTTGTCTTTATAAAATAAGTATTCTTTTTCTTTATGACGCCTTTTCTTTCTTGGTTCAAGCTAACTCTTCCCTTCTGTAGGTTTAGTTTTACTAAACACTGGGTTTAATAAAGAATAGAGTAAGATCGTCAAAATTAAAGTCACTAGAACGCTTTCACTTTTTTTGTTAGCATGGTAAGACTTCACGGCTGCAGCGGCAATGTAAGAAACTTGGTTGTGATGTTCAGGTTCAGTTCCTGGTGAGGTTTTTGTTGTTGCTAACACCGTTAATAGGCTTGATTCATCATTGTTTTGCCATTGGTGGGAATCAAGATTAGTGTGCTTTTTTGTTTTCTTGTATGTGGTCTTTCATGTGGTCTTTTGTATAGTATAAGTCTTGACTTTGTGAAAGGTGGTTTTGTACTAGAATGGGTGAACTTGATACTAGAAGGATGTGTTGGCTTGGTTTGGAACTGGTGCTAGTTTAGTAAGTGTTGGTTTTCTTTTGCTTTTTTACTTTTTTCAAAAAACTAACTAGCCTTCTCTTTCTTGTAGGTCTTGACTTTATGGAAAATGACATGTTTGGAATAGACGAATTGGTACTGAAATAAATTTTGGGTTTGTTTGGAATGCTTGTTTCGGGAAGACCAGTTTTTTGTGGAGTTTGCTTCTTGAAACACGAATTCGATATTGGAATGAGCTTGGTATTAATTTATAATGAAGTAGCTGAATATATAGTCATTATTGCATAACTATGGTTAGGTTTGTGGGACAGGATATATATGATGTAATTATTATGTATTTAATAATAAATTTAATTAATTAAAAATATAAAAGTGTGGGTTGCAGATTTTCGCAGATTTTTAATACAACTTTTTTAATCTAAAAAAATCCACTAGCTATCCAGTTTATTCAGATATCTGTAATGTTCAATAGTTATCTGTAGGGTTAAATGGTTAACCGTAAGGTTACCCAGTTATCTGTAAGGTTTATCTAGTTATTTGCAAAATAAAACTGACGGTTATCCAGAATTGTTTTTTTTAGTATTAGTACTATAAAACAGGTAACAGGATATCTGGGTAGTCTATCTGGGTCCAAGCACTATTCTAAGTAAAAATACGTGTAAAATTAAGGCTAAGAAAACCGTGTTATAATTAGGGTTAGGGTTAGAAAAATATAGTGGCCATTGTAGCTATTAGTAAAATTTCACGAAAAACATTTTTAATTAGGACGCAATAAATGGTTTCCTAATAAAAATTTAGAGCTATCTGTTTTTTGTAAAAAAAATTTATGTTACATTTGATCTTAAAATTCGGTTAAAATTACAGGTTGTGAACAATTTTTTTTGTTGGAAAGCTAGGGCATTAGTTTCATCAATAGTCAGGGTTGCGTCAGGAGTTTCGCCAATTGTTAAGGGTTTCATCAATTGTCAAGGGTTTAGTTAATCGTCAAGGGTTTCATCAAGTGTCAAGGGTTTCATCAATCGTCAAGAGTTTCATCAGATGCAAATTTGACAAAACCTTTCACTATCGCGAAAATAATTGCGTCAGGCATCATTAATCACTCTAATATAAAGCAAAGGATATATAAAATTTATAAATTTGTATTCATAACCCTGCTGGATCATAAAAGCTAGATTGTAATATTCTGGGTTTGGATCATGCAAGCTAGATTGTAAAATTTAAAATTTTATATAAATACACCTGTGGGACATATAAAGTGCCAATTTATAATGCTTATATGCTAATTTTGTAAAATTAGTTATGATTGGTTTATTAAACGCCGATTTTTAAATCATTATAAACTTTAACTCTTAATAATTTCTTTAAATCAAAAAATAATAAAAAATCCTCTGACAAAAATATAGTTTAGTTAAAATCTATCAATTTGTCAGAGAGTTAAACTTGATTTTAAAAAAGTTATAATGATTTAAAGTTTTTATTAATAAAAAGTAGTTGCGTTTTGCTGTCCTGCACTGTAGTATTAGTACATTCAAATGTTGTGCTAATTTAATTTTTGTTGCAGCTGAAGCTGGAAATTAGAGGTCTTGATTTAAAACTATAAGCCCTGCTAAAAATCCAACTATACTCTTTTATTATAAACCCTATCCCTAAATTCTAATCTAACTATAAAAAAATGTACAAAATGCATTTCAAAATTTTTTGTAAATTTCATATTAAAATATTTAAAATTTCTCGCTTCAGCTATTTCTAGCTCAGCCACGACAAATTTTATCTATTTATTTTCTTTTCTCAACATCTTAGATAAAAATCTATAGAATAGGTGATATTATTGAGATTTTCTCAAGCATATGACTTGCTAATAACCAGATGCTCAATTGGTTCGATAGATCAAGATAAAGATCTCTATCAGTGCTTAGTAGCCTAAAATTATAAACAGATATAAGAATACTCTTTCGGATTTTAACTTTTCATTAATAATTGACGATTAAAATTGTATTAGGATCTCTTAACGTTGTACTATCATAATATTTCTGTGCCACAATATCATAATATAACTTAGTTTACCCCTATTACTAATTTCATTCGTCCTTGTTTCACTATACTCACCCTTTGTTGTTACCATTTATAGATCTTTCTTACTATAGTTACCCGTTTGCTTATTTGTTCTTCTATAGATATGTTTAATTACTATATTCGAATTCAATACTAATTATTCTACCACGCGTGAAAGTGAATTGGTTCGATGTATGGCAATACTTAGCAACGTTGGACAATCAAGCTTTCTTATATTATTGTTAATCTTCTAGCCTGGTGAAGAATTAGTAAAGCAGATTCCGAGATTAATGGACAAGCTGCATTGTAGCGAAGTCTATTTGTAATTGGAATAAAGCTTTGGATGAATCCAAAGGATATGTTATGTGGCCATTTTGGTACATTTTATGTTATTATATGATATTGACTAGAAATACTATCTTTATACCAACCCTCAATACTAGCCGTAAAAGCCCAATAATAATTGCAAACTTCTACCAATTTTCTATGCTGTTTATGATTTATGAACGTTGATTGCTGATTGTATATACATTTGTGGAATAAAAAATTTTTTTTTGGGTGGGGTGGGTACAGTATCATTCTAATTGCAGATAGACTTTATTGCTATGCAGCTTATCCATCTCACAATTAGAACTCTGCTTAGGAGTTATCACTTGGATACTGTTATTTTGTAGCTCTTTTATTTATCTTGTTCTAAAGTAATGCTTTAACAACTGGAGACAGAATTGTTTCTTTGGGTTTGAAGAGGACCCCCGAACAATACATATAGAGGTTATATTGGCTTTAATATAAACTTTTTGTAAATGTTATCCACTTTTTATTAGAGCTAATTAACCTTATTTTATATATAAGCTTAATATTTAAATAATTTTATCTATTTAAAAATATAACAAATAACTTATATATTTTTTTTAAAAAAATATTTTTTTTAAAAAAAATTTTTCTTCAAAAAAATATTTTTCAAAAAAAATTTTTCTCTGAAATAATTTTTCTTCAATAAATATTTTTTTCCAATCCAAAAAAAATTTTTCTCCAAAAAAAATTTTTTTCAAAAAATTTATTTATTTATTTATTTATTTGGTTATCAAATTTTAAATATAACCAATCTAAAATTAATAATTTTATCCATTTTAAATAACATAACATTAAAGGCTTTTATCCACTTTAAAATATAACCTTTTGGCCAATAACCTTTTTTCAAATATAATATTTTAGTAAAAAAGCATCTTTTTTATCCAAAATTTCAATATAACCTTTATATGTATTGTTCGGGTCCTGTTTGAAGTAGTGTCTTTTGAAAATTCTTGCCTAAACTATTAATTTCATAATCAGCTCCACATTTAACCCTTATCTAAGGTGGTTGTTGCTGATGCCCTTCTTATCAAATGTGGTTTGTATACATTGATATCAATATTTGCTTCTTTCAATGATTCTTTTATCCAATTCCTTGGCGCCTCTTTTTTTGCTGAAGTGTAGAGAGATCTAGATATCAAGAATAATTTTTGCTTTTTGGTTCTTCAGATGCATCTTCTCTCATTCTTCTTAATAATTCAGCTTTTAAATAAACTGGTCAAATCTCTTTATCCTCTTTGAATGCAGGTATTACTCTAGATCTTTCCAAGTCTGCTCTTTTTGGTTTGGTTGCTGTGAATGAAACTGTATCTGGCCATTCAGAATCTCTTTCAAAACACACTGATTGTCTATAAACATGTCTGGGTCTCTACATTGCCACTATTTCTAGAATCATCAAGGTTTTCTTGCTAAATCCTTATAATAATATAGACTTTGCTTCTCCTGAAGCTTTTAATGAATTTAATACATCCTTATATTTTCCATTATGGGGTTGCCTGTCCCTTGGCATATTGCCTAGTTCTTGCAACACTTTAAATATGTGTCTAATTTTATCACAATCTAATATATTTAGATATTTTTTTGTCAATAAAATTGCCATGCAATAGGCTTTTAATTATTTAGTGATACCATTTGTGCCTATCGCTAAAAGTTTATTACTAAAATTATATCACTTTTTCAAGAATCACATTCCATTTACTGCACTAACTTTTAAATTTTTTCCAATTACTGTTTTAATTCTTTTTCCTTTTTTTTGTCTTTCTGATTGCTCTAACAAGCGATAGTTTTTTCTAAAAATTCTTGATCTTCCCAATTCTTGCAGATATTAACTATATAATATGAACTCATTGTGACAGGTTCCACATGTTCAGTGGTAGCTTTATGCATACAAAGATATTCTTTCTGGCTTTCAATATTATTGGGTTATAGATAAACATCTGTAATGTCTCCATGAACCAAGGTTGTGATGGCCACCTCAATATTTCCAGAATTAGTTTCTTATTTGTTGTTTTTTGTCTCTTGGAGCACTTTTAGATTAACTTCCAAGGTAGGTTCGCATATAATAAGGTTTTTTCTTACACTTGTTGAAATGTATCCATTTTTTTTGCTTCTGAAACTTACTTTCTGCTGAAAAATCACCTCATTTGATTTGTTGGTCTTAATGGAAAAAGATCCGTGTTCACCTTGTAAAATCTTTATCGAATTTTCCTGAAGATTATTGGATTCAACATCCAATCATTCTGATCTATAATATGGCAGCTTAATATGTCTGCATTAGTGTTCCAAATCGTTAGTTGGAAATTTGAATAGTTGTCAACTTTCTAACTAACTGATTTAAAAATTTTTTAAACAACTAATTGGTTTATAATCAACTGGTTTAATTACAATTAATTGTTAGTTGTCAACTAGTTGCAAACTAATTAATTGCTTATATTAATCAACTAAAACAACTATATAGTAATAGTGATAGTGATCATTTTAAACTAATGGTATATATCAGGTAAGCTTATTGTAGGCAGTTAACTTTTAACAGTCTTAATGCCTTTGTATTATCTAATTTATCTACATCAGTTAAATTTGCAAGTGATTCATCATACATTTTCATAATGTTGTTAAATCAGTACAACTTTGACCTTCGGGAATAAATTGCATTTGGCTATTATTATATAGCATATTTTTTACCAGTATGATCACATTGAATTTGTAATATTAAATGCGAGAGAATAGTTTCTGTTTAACTTTTTTGATTGCTATGTTAGTATCTCTACCACATATACTGGTTACTAGAATTGTAAGTTTTTTTTACAATAACTCACAATTGAAATCATAATTTCAATACAAACTGATTTAAGCTTAATTACATAGAAATTACAATTTTAATACAAACTGATTTAAGCTTAATTACATAGAAATTACAATAATTCAAATATAAATCAACCATAATCACACGCATAATATCACTGGAATAGTAAGTCCTGTACATAATTTTACAATAACTCATGACAAAGGTCACAATAATTCGAATGCAAACTGATTCAATCTTAACCACATACAGAAAAAGAAGTAAGTTCTTTAACAGAATTTTTTCAAACTCTCACAATTACAATAATTCCAATACGAGCTAAACTAATTTGATTTTAATAAAATAGAAATCAAGGTAATTCTAATGCAAACTAATTTCCATCATTAGATGTTAGTTTTACCAACCTGTTATTATGTACAGCACTATAATTATAGATGATAATTGTTTTTAAGGTGTGCTGGTTAATAAATTAAAACCCAGAAGATTGTATTAACAAATTTTAAAAAGGGGAAATAGTAAAACTAGGAAAATATAGTGAAACTAACAAAAGTAACAAAATGTGAAACTAGTAAAATATGCAAATCAGCAAAATTAGCAAATAGAAAGTAATAAAATTCAAAGATGCAAAAATTAAAAGGTACTATTAAAATTATTTGGTTTTTATAATAACATTGAACAGCCATTTCTCTGTATATTGAACAATAACAAAGGATCTTGAAAATTTTAATTTCTGGTGACTTGAAAAATTATTAGTGATAAGTGGGCATCATGTTAGTAATCATAGTAATTTGATTAAAGGTTAAGTATAGCTGTCTCTATTAATTAAAATATTTAGAATCATTTAATTCTAATTAATTCTTTCAATTGTAGTATATGTGTTAGTTTTTTAAGTTGATTTAATTGAATAAAAATAGGAAATGGATAGTTATGTCCAGTATAAAAAAAGATTTTTTGAGAGGTATAACTAACAAATCAGCTGCTTATGCAGCCAATTTGTAGTTATACTTCCCATACCAAGTTTATTTTGTTAGCAAATATACACATATAGTTTTAATTAAATAACAAATTGTAGTAGGTCATTAAATCTTTAATAAAGATGAGTTATTTGATTTATGGTATTTACTATACTCATGTGCTATAGTTCCATTTTATTTGTATTAAATTAATTAGTAACAGATAAGATATTCAAACAAAATATTCTGAAATCTGATAGTCACAACTTTGCTGATTATACTAGTCCTGTGCATTATTGCATATAGTGCAGCTATCTTATTTATATACTTAGCAACTAACCAACTAACCAGCTAAATTAATTGGTTAGTTGAACTAACCAACTAACTGTTTGATTATGCGATACCTGTAACTGGTTAGTTGCAATTATAGTTAGGGCAGTGTCATTAATCACCTGATTATTTTTTATCAGAGGCCTACCCCCCTCCCTCTTCCTTAATATATAAATAGTCAGGTTCTTATATATAATTTTAACTTTTTTTACCCCCCTCCCCCCCTAAAAAATCACCTGATTTTTGTTACTCCCCTTAGCAACTAACCAAATAATAAAATCTTAATCAACTTGGAACTCTAGTCTGCATGTATGTTTATTTTCCCAGAAATATATCCTGCTTAAAGAATTATTCTGAGTTTTATACATGTTTCTTGAATGAGGTTTGTCTTGTTTGTTTATATCTGATATATGACTAAGCTGTCATATTGTCTCCAACTTTTATCAATTCATTTTTCTATTTTTTGCTATTTATTTTTATTAGAAATACAATCATCTTTAGTTCTCTTACATTTATAAACTTCTTCAATTCCTTAGTCATCCAAAATCTATATAACTTTATTTCTTTTAATACTGTTTTCCATCCTGTATTGGATGCATCAGGACCCCAAAATATACATAGATAGGTCAGGTTAATAATAGGGTTATTAAAAAAGAAAAGATATGCAGAAAAAACTTCAAAAATAAGCAAAAAAATTACTATAAATAGGGGTCGTTTAAAGCAGGGTGCAGTCACGTGATATGGTACCAATCAACTTGTTTGTTTTGATCAACCCGGATCAGCCCGACAAAGAAACAAAGAAGAAAAAAAGTGAAAAAATGCAAAAATACAAGAAACGAGTGTCAAAACCTACCTTGGGAAATTAACAAAAAATGTTGAGAAGGCAATTTTACTATAATACCACCCCTAACACTAACCGCCGACTAACCCTTACCCTAACTTTAATTAAAAAGTCAAAATCATATGACTGCACCCTGCTTTAAACGACCCCTATAAATAGAAAAGATCTGTATAAAAACCTCAAAAATAAGCAAACTCATACCTGACCTATCTATGTTTATTTCGGGGTCCTGGTGCATTTGTAAAAAAGCTTCTTCTATTGGTAATAAAACCAGTATCTATTCCAATCTTTTAGGGATATTAGCCACTATTTCAATTCTTTCTTTGTTGCTTTTGATAGTTGGGTCTTTGTCTTCCATACCTATTTTCAGTACTTTGTTTAAATCATTAAGCAAATTCCTATATTTCAACCTTGCTAGTAGAACTGCCTCTGTTGTTTTATTCAAAAGACCCAATTACTAATGCTATATTTCTCATTTATATTAATTTATTCTTTAAAGTAGACCAAATTTCCTTTAACACTTTTTTTATTTTTTCTTTAGTAATTTTATTTCTATCAACTCTATGTCTATTGTAAACTCAAGAATTCCTGTTCCTTGGGAAGTAATATGCAGTACTTTGTGTTCAGATAAACCCCAACTTGTAAAGGTGCTTCTTCACTATAATAATACATTGTATTGACTCCTTTTTTTCTGGCTATAACTAAAATATCATCTATATAACTTATTGCTTGAATTTCTTGTAAGTGTAAGACCTTAGTGTAGTAGTCATAACCTTCAGAACGCTTTTAGCGCACTTGCAATACCAAGCAGTTTTGCTACAAATTTGAATGTTCTTTCTTTCTATTTGAAATCCAGCCAGCATGTCAACTTCTGATTCATAAGAATGCCAATTTTGTTAACTAGTCCTCTTTGAACTTTCTTTTACAGTACAAATTGTTGTCATTTTGAAATGTTCATAAAGTATTGTATTATTCAAAGCTCTTATGTCTAATATAGCTCTTTTCTTCTCTTCTTTCTGTTCAATTACAAACAGCATGATTTCTATGAGATCAAATTTGAGTTCTTTACCTCTACTATTACTTTCTAATTCTGAATTTTTCTATTGCTTTTGAAATCAGTTTCTGATTCTCTTTGTTTGTTTTCTATCTGTAATGCAACTGTTTTGAATAAGATCTCAGATCCAAATTCAAACACTTCTGTATTATTTTTAGTATCTAGCAATCCTTTATTATTTTTAGCCAGTTTTGATAGAATCTTAAAAGCCTTTGCCCTGGTTGATTTTCTTGAATCAGGATCCTTTTTATTTTTATTCCACTTAACTTCAATTAGATTATGTAGTATTGTAATTTGGAAGGTTTCTTGTACCTCTAAACTGGCTTAATCTGTAATTTGATTTATAAAAAGCTTTTCAATCTCTTTCTCATCCTTGATCTTGAGTTTTTGTTTAATTTTATACTTGTTATTCTTTGCAATTTTTCTACTTGACAGACAAATTCTTTAAATTTGAACCCAAATAATTCTCTGTTATTCTTATCATTATCAATTGATTTACAGGCATCTATAAGTTTTCTGTTTCAATTTGCTAATTTTGCCAGATTTTGGCATCTGTGTACCCTAGTATGCTCAGCCTCATGCTGTAATAAATACTATCCTACTAACTAACTTATTTTTTAATTTTGCATTAATAAAATAATCAAGAACCCAACTTTCGCACAGTGTCTAATAAGGAAAGAGTTGCTAATATAGGCCTTTTAGGTAATAAGAAACCTTTTTGGCAAAACTCTAATTTCTTTATTACTCTTTTTAGTCTCTTGTGAAAATACTTTTGCAAATTTCAGGTTTATGCTTTGTGGCCTTAGAAAACTGCCTCTTGTTTGGGGTCCCTATCCAAGTTACTTCTGACCAATTTCTTTGATAAAAATGCATCTAATCTGCAATCCTTTACAATTTTTTTTACTGATAATGACAATTTTCACTTTTACTTCTTTCTTGATTCTTTTCTTGAGATATAAAACTTTTCTTGTTCTATTTTTAAATCTTTTGTCTATTTTCTTTCTCTTTGTTTTTGAATCACTTGAGTCAGAGACATTTTCTTGCTTCGATAGTAAAATTAAAACAATCTTTTCTAGTTTATTTTGCAAATATGTCTCAGATTTCTTTCTTCTTGCTCTTTTTGTTTTTGTTTCTTTTGAGTTCTACTAGTAAAAAAAATTGAATAGTTATGTATAATATATGTTTGGTTTTAATATAAGTTTAGACATTTTTTGGATATACTCTAAACCCTTGCTAAAAGTTGGACCAACATGGGCTTGAAATGGCTAGTATTAAGGAGTATTTATACAGTAGTCAATATTATGTAATAACTTAAGATTTACAAAATTATAATCTACAAATAAAGCCAATTTGGACCAAGATATTGCTATCCAATTTGGAAGAGCATCAGTTTATATAATTGCTAAGATAGTTTAGGGTGATAAACAGATATAATACATGAGTTAAGTTTATAAATATGATAATTCGAAATACAAGAAAATTCATAAAAGACAAATATTATCACATAACTCATTTGCACCAAGTATATGAATATGAAATTCAATAAATAACAATATTATAGTCAGCCCTCTCATAACCAGTATATATAGTGGCTAGGTTTAGTATTAGTTTTGAGGGTAATTAGATTTGACAATATCATGTGAAATGCAAACACATATCAGCCAATCAAATTGCAGAGCTAAATGATTTCCAGAATCTAATTGGAGTGGAAAATAGAATTACTTGTGACCTTAAAGATCTGGGATAGAGTTTTCATAATTATGCAATGCAATTAGGTAAATTATGCGATTTCACTAAGGTCAATTATGCAATGAATGCGAGTTATGCATTTCTTAGTTAAGTTTTGTCAATTATGCCAACTTTTTAGAATATTTTGGACTTTTGCAGGAGTTTTTAGAATTCACACTTCATCAAAACACATACTTCTGCTAATCAAATTTTACTCACGTGCTTTATGCTTTTTTCTAATTATGCAAAGCATATGCGATGCGAAAAAGTGCCCATTATGTGCATAATATTGTATCGCATAATCGTGGACACCCTAATCTAGAAACTCATTTGATCATGTGATATCATAAACAAAAAATCCTTAAGATCAATAATCTGATCACATAATTATTATGAACAAACTTATCTATATTAATTTTATGCAATTTGATTGGATAAATGTCAATTGACTTTATACAAAAATTAGAAATTTATACATAAATGGCAAATTGTCAGTTTTTACTTATAGTAGATTGATTTTTACCTAATTTTGGCAGGCTATCAGTTTTGACAGAATTAGTTTTGAGAGGGCTAACTGTATAAATCTTTATTATAGTAAGGGATCAACTAAAGACCAAAATCTAAAGATACATAAAAAGCAAATATATTGGACTTATATACATATTTGAGATACAGTCGGACCTCTCTAAATGCATCCCCCCAAGTGCATAACCTCCTTAAATGCATATCAGTTTTCTGGCCCAAATATATACCAAACCTCTATAAATGCATTTTTCTTATTGTTCTCTTAATGCATTCCTCCAAAAGTTTGGTCCCAATAATATGCATTTAGAGAAGTCTGACTGTATATAAATAATTTAACTATTTCATTGTCAGATTAACTTTCTTCTGATATTATAATTATTAAGATCAATAAACTTTTTTTTGCATTACTATCTACATTAAGACATTATACCAAAATATTAATCTTGAAATCTGCTTTTTTAAGCTTTCATTAGGCTAGCAGATATATAATAATATATAAATGCTTTGATTGTTCAATAGTGTTTTGTATTGTTATGCATTAAACCAATTCAACTTTATGCATACAGATTAATACTCTATAACAAACTTTGTTTAGTTATTGTTGTATTGTTTGAAAATGTTTGGAATAGAGTTGATTTTCAAATGCTAGTACTTTATCATACAATTTTTATGCGGTGATGTAAAAACAAAATTTTTGGTTTAACAACATTAGTATAAATATTATACAAAATCAGTACAATATACAGTATATTTAGAAAATTAACTCTATTCAGAACATTTTTATAAACAAAACCAGAAAATTTTTAGAACATAGTTAATTGGTGATCCACCAGTCAACCAGAGAGTCATCATAGTAAAAAGTGACTCAAATTACTATATAAATTTACTATAGTGCGAATGTGGCGTGCACGTATTTAAAACTTTTTTTTATACTAAGTTAATAATCTTTCTGGCTTAAGAGACTTTTGTAAAGCTCATTAAAACGCATCTAATGGTGGTTAGAGCGTCAAAATCGGCTTGGTAGATACCAAGATATCTTTAAAAAACCTTTCTTTTACTATGTAAATTTGCTTGCAAATAATAGTATTGTTTGCAAGAAAATTTACATAGTAAAAGAAAGGTTTTTTAAAGATATCTTGGCATCTACCAAGCCGATTTTGACGCTCTAACCACCATTAGATGAGTTTTAATGAGCTTTACAAAAGTCTCTTAAGCCAGAAAGATAATTAACTTAGTATAAAAAAAAAGTTTTAAATATGTGCACACCACATTCGCACTATAGTAAATTTATATAGTAATTTGAGTCACTTTTTACTATGATGACTTTCTGGTTGACTGGTGGATCACCAATTAATAAAATTTAGACACAAAATTGGGCAAAATTTTTTTATAGAAATAAGGTAATAGCACATATTTCTATAAATGACCCTATTGCTAGAAATCTTTTTTTTTTTTTTGTTGCAATGTACTACAAAATACAAATTTTTTCAAACAAATTATATAAATACAAGTAAATAAGTTAGAATATATCATAAACAAAATTAATCATTTGTATAACCATAGAACCATGTTTACTATATTGGTTTTCAATTAAAAGATCAACTTTACAAAATTTTTTTTTAACTTTTGCTATCTAATTTGCCTTATATTTACCAATTCTATGCCTGATATTAGGGAAAAGGTTGATATTAGTTCAAATAACTTAAAATAAATAAAATGAATAAAAAATAAATAAAAAATAAATAAAAAATAAAAAAACACTTATTATTTGGGTTGTATTATTATAATTATAAAAAGCAAAATCAAAATTACATGAATATATTCAAAGATTCAATATCCAGAAACTAGTTTTTTTGTATTAATTATGAAATATCTATTATTAAATACTTTTTTAGTTCAAAAAAAAGCTAAAACTCCATCTCAAATTTTTAAATTTGAACTCTATTAACTTTTGAACCAATTATAAAAAAATACAAGATAATGAAAATATAAACAACAAAAACTTGAAAAAATAAAGCAAAAAAGAACAGTGAGCAGCAAAAAAAAAACATAATAATATAAAAAAAATTAAATTTCTAAATTTTTTAGAACAGTTATATTAGATTTCTAGAAATAGGAGCAGTGGTCAAATTTAGCCAAATTTTACAAAGTTTTAAGCTTATCATAAAAAAAAATTTTATATATGAATATAATACAATTTATATACTGTATTATTAATAATAAATAGAAAAAATGCATTTGTCACCCCCGTGACTTTCACGGGCAATAAGACCATTAAAGTAAAAGTAAAATTAGAGTTAGGGTTAGGGTCAAGATTATTAGGGTTAGGGTCAAGATTAATACAGAATTGCGAGAGGATTAGAAGTGAAATAGGTATTATCTTAGTAAGTTTTTGAGTTATAAATAAACCCGTGACAAAAACTGTGTCGCGGGGGGCGACAAATATATTCCTCCAAAATTTTATATATAAAATTTTGTAAAAATATAAAAAAATTTAGATGTAACAAAAAAAAGTTTCTACCATTACCTTATAGTATGAATTCGGGTATAGTAATTATACATATCTATAGAAGGACAAATATAGAAATCGGGATAACTATATAGTAATTATACATATCTATAGAAGGACAAATATAGAAATCGGGATAACTATAGTAATAAGAAAAGATCCATATATGGTAACTACGAAGGGTGAGTATGGAGAAACAAATTAGGAAAGGGACGAAAGGACAAAATTAGTAACAAGGTGGGACAATATAGGGATGATCGACAATATGATAGGCAGGGTAGAATAAGTATGCCGATATATCGTGACATTGGGCGCAGACATTTCACGATAGTAACAACGGCCACATAACAGTATCTGAGGGATAACTCCTAAGCAGAGTTCTAATTGTTTACCACCCTGGCCTATTTCGGCACTACAATATCTGATGCTCTCCCAAATTGGGTGGTAAGAACTGACAAACAGTATGACAGATACAACATTCATTAGATATACAGCATCTGAAGTTTGTATAGTACATACAGCGTACAACGCTTATATAAGGTACAGTCTTTACCGGCATATGCCTGCAGCAAATGTGCTGTATTGCCGTGATATCTTTATTAGGGTAGTTACCCATCGAGATTAAATGTTAGTTCTTTCACAGCAAAACTATGCTTAGGGCATATATATTTTATCTATCCGAGGATGATATTGCTGTGAAAGAACCTAATTAGTATATCGTAAACTCCAAAGAAGAATGATCAGGAGTTACACTCCACGTGCAGTAACCCCTGCCCGATATTTTAGGTTGGGGATCGCAGGAACTTTATGCTAAAAAGTTATGTGACAGAAAAGCTACCGACCATAATCAAATATAAATAATTTCTTGCGCCACACTTCTCTTTTTCAATACCTGATACAACAAAGCATTATAACCGTCTCGTTTTTCTCAGCCCACCCTTACTACCACACACGGTAATCTCTTGATTTTGTCATTTCCTTATTTAATATTTAGCAAGCGAGAATCCATTGTTACGATGATGCCTGGCGTAATCTCATCTGCTAATGTTTTCGGAAGCATATTTTCGCTTCAGTTTAAATTATTCAGTTAAATTACTCAGTTTAAATTATTAAGTTCAAATTGCTCCAAATGTATTTTGCAAACTTAAAAGTCCTTTAATTTATAATAGAAAGAATGTCTGCCAGGTCAGTATGCATGTTGTGCATCGGAATGGAATATTAGTAGAATAGATGCAGATTTATGACTGTTACGTCCAATATGAAAAATCGGTTATAAAATAAAGATCAATTGAGTCGTAACTAGTGACGTAAATAAATCTGCATCTACAATTAGTAAATACATGTAAGTTGTCGCATAGTATTTAGAGAACTCTTATGCTTAGCAAGGAGAATTTTAATTGGCAACGAGATGTATAACGATGCAAAAAATGTAAAGGAAGGTTTAAGTCGCGCTTCGAACGAATCACGTGTTGATATGATTGACCAGAATTACATCGGTGATCATAGCGTTGGGGGCATTAATAAGATCGGATATGGTAGATATCGTGATCGTTAATCACCGGAACAATGAAGTTAAATAAATTGCAGGATACGATAGTAAAAGAGAGTAAAACAATTGTAGCTGCGCGACGCAGTCGTGCTAAACCAGGAACGGATGATAAGATATATAAACGCAAAATAACGTCTAGGGGCATTGTTTGAATAATACCAGGATTAAAATTAATTCGATCAAAATTTGAAATTACACTTTTGGGAATTATTTCGCATTTATACGGTAAGTCTAATTAATAACTCCAATATAGGTAGTTATATTTTCACTTACAGCTGATTGTGTGATATTTTTCGGTAAAAAGTTTTCGGTCAGTATAAGATTATACCGAAACGATATGGGGTCTTTCTTGCCTTGAAAATGACCTTACGGGACTATGTAGATCCTATGGATAAAAATTAAAATTTCTAGCCATCCAGTAATCCAACTCAAATAAACTTTTTTTATTTTGTAGCTTAGTAGTTTTACAAAATAAAAAAAAAAGTTTATTTAAATAGGATTACTGGGTGGATAAAAACTTTAATTTTTATCCATAAGATCTACATAGTCCCGTAAGGTCATTTTCAAGGCAAAGACCCCATATACTAACCGAAAATTATATTATCAAAAATACATTTTTATTACCGAAAATTTTCTGTAATATCAATAATTATAATTAACAGGGTGAAACCTAGTTGTGAAATCGTGAAATTTACTATCATCATCGCATTAGTGAAATCCGCTTTTATTATGATAAATAACATAATAAAATAATAAAATGCGGCTTTCACCCTACCCTAACCCGATCTACAAGGCATATTTCACTACAGTACCTCGCTTTACCGAAATTGGCCGATCACGTGGCACATTAATTTTCAAATCAGGTGCTAATGATCAATGTTATTGCGGCATCATCCAATCAATCAATTATTTGCTTTGATAACTATGAACGTGATGTCGATTGTTAGTGAACTTTGAGGTGGCAGCTCTGGCAAGCTCATAAATATCGGATATACAATTCAACTTTATAAATAACCAGGTTTTAAATTATCTAGATATTAGAATTTCCTCAATCGGGTAAATACCGATAGAAGTTTATAAAAAAATCTTACCAAGGTAATTGTACTTTTTCAACTTTTTCATCTACTTACAACTCATACTTTACATACATAGCTGTTATGCGCTTACTTCCTGTCTTTGGCATATATCGTTTACTTTCCTGAATTAAATCGGCACTTCCTACGTCATGGTTTTCCGGACCGATAGTAACGCCGGCAAAGTTTCTTGTGTTACAATGCTTAATTTTACCAATTAAAAACTTTTGTGATTAGCCAATCAAAAAATTTTTTGCTGCATGATGTAAATCTTAATAAAAAAATTAGTTAAATGAGAATTATGAACTGTACAACGCTTGACAACTTGACAAATTTTAAATTATATACCGGACAGTCTTTTTTTTTTAATATTTACACTTAAAATGAAAACATTACCAAATGAATGCCTTTTAGGAATTTTTAATAACCTCCAAACATATAATGGAAACTTATATTATAGAAGCTTATTTTCGTGCCTTCTTGTAAATCGTAAATGGTGTAGAATTATTATACCAATATTATGGAGCAAACCAACTTTACGTAACAATAAGTTTATAAGAACATGCCTTCTATTACTAAATTTTGAAGAGCAAGCTCTATTAATTCCTTTTAATATAACCCTTCCAAATAATTCAACTCCATTATTTAAATATACAAGTTATATAAGTCATCTTAATTGTCGTTCGAATGATCTGGGACTTGGAATCAAGTATTGGCTTGAAAACGAATTTCATTTTACTTTTGAAGCTTTTCCTCTTATAAGTGTTATTAAATATTCTTTAATTAAAATGTTTCTACGAACAAGTGAGAGGCTTAAATATTTAACATACTCAGAAATACTTTATAATAAAATGATGATTATAGAACATATTAGTAATAGTACTCTTACTTATTTAAGTCTTCAATATAATTGTCTTAATTCTGAGGATGGGAATGCAATAGCAAATGCACTACGCATAAACCCTTCTCTAACTTCTTTAAATCTTAAACATAATCAAATCGGTTCAGAGGGTGGAAAAGCAATAGCGGAGGCACTTTATATAAACACAACTCTAACTTCTTTAGACCTTGGTCATAACAAACTCTGTTTTGAAGGTGTGAAAGCAATAGCAGAAGCTCTTCGTATAAATTCTTCTCTGACATCTTTAAATCTTGAACATAATAATCCGAGTTCCGAGGGTGGGAAAGTAATAGCAGAAACTCTTCGTTTGAAATCTTCTCTGATTTCTTTAAATCTTAAAGGTAATGAAATCGGCTTTGAAGGTGCGAAAGCAATTGCTAAGGCCCTTTATGTAAATACTACTCTAACTTCTTTAAATATTGGATATTGCCATCTTGGTTCTGAGAGTGGAAAAATAATTGCAGAAGCACTTTGTAATAACACTACTCTGACTTCTTTAAATGTTAGTTGCAATAAATTCGGCTTCGAAGGTGGAAAAGCAATAGCAGAAGCACTTTGTATAAACACTACACTAATTTCTTTAAATATAAGCTCTAATCTACTCGGTTCTGCGAGTGGGAAAGCAATAGTAAAGGAACTTTGTGTAAACACAGCAATAACATCTTTAAATATCAATAATAATAAGCTCGGTTCTGAGAGTGGGAAAGTCATAGCAGAAGCACTTTGTAAAAACACTACTTTAACTTTTTTAGATATTGGATCTAATCAACTAGGTTCAGAGAGTGGGAAAGCAATAGCAGAGGCACTTTATAAAAATACTACATTAATTTCTTTAGATATTGGATATAATCAACTCGGTTCTGAGTGTGGGAAAATAATAGCAGAGACACTTTGTATAAACACCACATTAACATCTTTAAATATTGAACGTAATCAACTCGGTTCTGAGAGTGGGAAAGTAATAGCAGAGGCACTTTGTAAAAACACTACTTTAACTTCTTTAAATATTGGGTTTAATAAACTTGGTTCCGAGTGTGGAAAAACATTTGCAAAGGCGCTTTGTATAAATACTACTTTAACACATTTAAATATTGAATTTAATCTACTCGGTTCTGAGAGTGGCAAAGAAATAACAGAAGCACTTTATGTGAACACTACTTTAACGTCTTTAAGTATTAAATGTAATCAACTCGGTTTCAAGTGTGAACTTGCAATAGCTGAAGCAATTCGTAGAACTTTTAACCAATAGGATATTTTGTATAAATATTAATCTCTCAAATCTTGAATGCTCTTTGCATAGACACTAACTTATTTTGACATTAAATTTTGAGAACAAGCTTCCAAATTATTATAAATTATTATTCAAAACTATTATTCGAACGCACGTGCTGTCATCTATTAACATTAATTTTACTGTATTAAATATTATTATACTTTCAAATTTTCGTAAATTTATTATCACTAAGTAGACAAAATTAAAGAATAAAAATTAATAAAATGAATAAAAAATCATGTAAGATCTTTATTCTAATTTCTTTGATGGCATTTGATAATTGACCATATTTTGATTAAATTATCAATAATTTATATTACAAGCTAGATCGAATCGATAATAATAAGAGATAGTCTCTAGAGTAATAAGTCTGATATCTAGATGCAGCGAAGATTGTCTTGGGCTATTGATGAATCAGTGAAACCAAAAAAATGAAGAAATAACTATCAATATTGCCGTTTTATTGATAGCATCCCATTGTATTATATCCCTTGCTTTCTATGAAAATTTATGTGTCCACATTTTCAATATCCATGATCAAAGCTAATAAAATTAATATAATTATTGTGCAGTTTTTAACCACAAAACAAATATCATATATTTCTATATATTTGGTATGTTGATGTAAAAAATATTATGTAAGTTACAGTAGTAATGACAGAAATTATTTCTTTCAAAGAAAAGACCAATTAACCTATTTTGAATAATGATAAAACCATAAGTTACCCGTATTTTAAAATGGTTGGATATAAAATTTTTTCTAAAACGATAAAAATCTTCACACAAATTTTTAAAATGCAATAACTTTCAAAGTATTAAACATTTTGCATAGTTTAATAATGCTGAATATTTCAAAATGTTGGTGCTTTATGTGGAGTACAATCTACCGTTATAGCGATACGGGTTGACCCTGACTCTATCGATCGGGTCCACCCGATAATCTTTTTAACAAAATAAAATTTGTTACAAACTGAATTTTTAGGTTATCATAACGTATAATTTATATTCCAACCAGCCAACCCGGATTTTTATTTAAAAATTCAAAATTATTTAATTAAAAAATATGAGCATTAAAATTATAACCCGGAAACCCACCAAAATATTTTATATGATAAAAATTTTAAAATAAACCGACAACTCGGAATGTATGCTAGAATGACTTTCCATTATTTATTCTCTAGTGAATCATGATTAGAGCCATTAGATACTCTGCCATCATTATTTAATCGTGTTGTTAGTCGAAGTACCCTATTTAGTAACACATTTAGACAATTTCTTATTTTCGACATGATATTATTTTTGTCGAAATGTCAAAATCCTAAATTTAATTAAATGTCTAAATAGATGACTAAATATAGACATTACACAAGTATGACTAAATGTCTAAGGCCATGCTATGTTGTTTTTCGTTTTGCATTACATAGAATTTAAAACATGAGTCGGTCGGTTGAATTTTTTTTGTTTAATTTACTAGAATAAATTCACATCTAAGGTTAATTTTTCATTTTGCACAGCAAGGAATCAAAAAATTAGGTCGGCAGCCATATTTTTTCCGTCAGTCCTATAGGACAATTACGGGCAATTAAGGTCTCCATTAAATGTCAAAAATCGAACAATTGACACAATTGGGATCTAAAAAAAAAATATTTTTGCTAAATAGACAAATTTGCCTACATTAAAACTAATACATTCAAATATTCATGTATAACTTACACATAGCATTTAACGCTAGGAATTTTTGCACTCACTACGTAAAACACGTACCAGTACAAATTTGGAGGGATGGCTCCGTTCAACTTTTTGGTGCGCTATTTTAGAAGATATTATGGTTATCTCTTTTTTATGATATAGCTGAAGATGGTAATTTTCATTTATGTACGGTTTAATAATCTATGCTTTAGTATTAGATGATGCGCTTTAGTGTACTTTGTGGTTATTGATATGTTTTCTGCGTCATTTCACAATTTAGGTCGATTTCAAATTGATCTAGTCATTCTTAAATTTTGAACCGACGCAAATTATTTCTCAATCGGTGAAAAATTAAAAAGATAAAATTATATGACCAAATGATAAAAATTATACGACCATTAATAATATTACCTATTTTGTAAACGTTCATTTGCATAAATAAAATTTAATATAAAGAAATTAAAAAAAACCATAAATTTGCATAATTACAGTTATACTAAACAAACTGCTTTATAAATTTAAATAAAAAAATACATAATCAATAAAAAAAAAAAAATACAACAGTAAAAAATTCGACTGATTAAAAATTTTACATTACCACGTAGAACGCACTCACATCGTCTTGTACATAGCAAATTACTTCTTTTGAGCCACTTTTTCTTGCAAAGTGTAATGTCAGTTTTCACTTGAATTAACATCCGAATTGACAATTTCAATAATTTCCAGGCTAATTTGCTTTAAAAACACTCTATTCATGAATGTATTCATGAATGTCGTTATCAACTATGTTAAAACTTTATTATCATTAAAAAAAAAGGCACAAGCATAGTAAAAAAACAAAAGATCTTTCATCAGGTTTTTGTTTTGACTATTTTGTCTTACTAGCATGCTTCGTTATTTGGTGCAAATACAAATTTAATAAAATAAGCTTGTGTCCCTAGGTTATTTTCGGTTGGCTTAATTGTTGAATATAAAGAGTTTTAAAATTATGAGTCATCCAATATTTAAAAAATGAGTTATGTGATTCGCTTGGATTTTTAAGTGCATTAAAACATTAATTACATTTATTTCGACTCAATAAAGAACCTTTATTTATCCATTGACGAATAAACGTTTCTAATATTCTATCAATTCGAGAGCTTAATTTTTTTATATGAATTAATATAATTAATATGACAAATTAATATGACATAAGTAATATGCAATCTATTTGTAGTATAAAAAAATTTGAATTAAAATTGACCCAAGTTATTCCTGAATCGGTGAAAATTTACGAATGGCGTAATCAATTCAAAATCAACTTAAATTGCATGTTGCCGTGTAAATTTTTTTGATGGGAAAATTACGGGACAATTCGCATACCAGGAACGTAAGTGTATGGTTTTACTGGGAAGGCAAAATCTTAAATCTGATTGGTGTACATTTTTTCTTATGATCATTACCTGTTTTATGTAACATAAAATTTCTAATTTTAGAAGGAGGTTAAAGCGAAATGAAATTTAGTTAGGAGGTTTATATATTTATATCAAGAATGCGGCGGTTTATGCAGCATGTAGATCATGTAATAACTTCCACTCTAACTCAGTCCAACAATTTCATGTATAAAAACTTATCGTAAATTGGTCATAAGATGCAAAAATTCGTTCTTCCTTAGTAAATGATTGGCTTACATGTGCCGCGCAGCGGCACATGTAAGCCAATCATTTACTTTATTGAAGTGATAATCTGATGTCATTTGTAATACTTCATTATTATGATCAATGGCTTGGCATTTTTTTTTACCTTAATATATAAGGTGCGCTTATGGCGCTTTATTTAGTATGTACATAAAAATTTACAAATTTATAATTATCTAAGAAATTTTAAGGCCGATATAAGGCCTTTATTTACTGCATGAGGGATCTGTTTAAGAACGTTAAGTTCTCTGTTTAATTTATGTGTGACTAAAGTCGTAATGTTAAAATTGTTGATTATATTATTGCCCCATTTAGAAGAGGTATATAAGCACCAGATTTCATAAACTATATTAATGTTTAACCATTTAACTGCTCTTTTAACACTTATTGGGAGAATTTGTGTAGGAAAAATAATATCATTAATAGTGGTAGGTATCGATATATTTGAGGTATTACTTAACATGTAATAGCCCATATTCCAAACCTGTTGACTGATGGGACACTCCAGAATAAAGTGATGAATAGTCTGGAGTTCCCCTTCACACCATATACAATTACCACTTTCTGTTGAGATCATTTTTCTCAAACAATAACCTAAAGGAAGTGCTCTATGAAGAAGTCGCCATAGTATATCTACCTTTTTGTTAGATATCCAATTACAATGAAGTGGAGTTGTTGAGCTCAGAAGTTCCTTAATCAAATTATTTTGTGTAATTGAAGTAGAAATTGATTTATTTCTAAGGAATTGAACTACTTTCTTAATTGAATATGTATTGCCTTGTTTATGTGCTAGTGCTATGGATTCAGGAACCCAGGGCCATGATTCTTTATTTTTACCAATTGTTCCTTCTACCTTTTTCCAGGCTTTGACAAATGGCTTCCATCTAGATGGCCATGATTTGGTACTTATTGGATTGGATGATAGGGCTATAGATATTGAAATTCCTCTACTATTAAAGATCTGTTGTTCTATTATATTTCGTTCTATTTTTGCCCATAAAAAATTTCCAGTTAAAAGTTTAATCCATATATTAACTTTACGAGCTATTAAGATGTCTGAGAGTACAGGAGCTTGTAAGCCAAAGATGGAGTATGATTGCTGAAATATAGAATATTGTGGTAATATATTTGTATCACATTTAATACTTTTCATTATGATTTTATTAAGCTCTACAATTTGCTTACTAGAAGGAGGCAAAAGAGTAGCCATGTACCAGATACGTGATATAATTAATGTATTAACAATAAGGATGCGGCCTTTGAGAGATAAATTACGGCTATTTATGCTGTCTGCAATTTGCTTTAATCTCTGAATAGTATTAGACCAAAGAGAATTTGGAGCATATCCTTTGTTATTTACAGTGTACCCAAGTATTGTAACTGTTTCATTTTGCTTAAGAATTTTAAAGTTTTCCATGCCAGAAAGTTGTGTATTTTTTGCTTTTTCTGTAAGTGGAGCAAGAATAGATTTATTTTTATTTACTTTTGCATTTGAGGCTTTTTCATATAAAGCTAGAATTTCATTAAAAGTAGTCCAATCTATATTTGATCCTATCCCTATAGTAAGATCATCAGCATAAGCTGCTGCTCTAAATGAATTATTTTGTATAGTAATGCCCTGGATTTTATTGGTAAGTTTCTGTAAAAAAGGTTCAAATGCTAAAACATACAGCAAAGGTGAAAGAGTATCTCCTTGACATACACCTCTATTCATATCAAAAGGTTCTGAGAGCATTCCATTATCTATAATATGTGCATGTTGTTTATGGCTTGCCATTTAAAGTAAAATCGGGTTTAAATTTTAGCCAACTTTTATTAAAAAATGATTCATAATACCACATGAAATGTGAGAGGGATGGTTCCGTTCAACTTTCTTGATGCACTACAAAAAATCCTTTTTGGTTGGAATAATGATTTTCATTTATTCACAATTACGATATACCAGTACGATCACATGAAATGTGTGAGGGATGGTTTAATTAATGTTTTTGGGTGTGGCCTATGCTGATTTTCGCAGAATCCTTTTTTAGTAGAAGTAATAGTTTTCATTTATTCATTTTGGGAAGGAGTCAAACATTATAAGTCGATTATGCAACATTATGCAAACTTGACGTTATTGATTATAAAATTTGAATCTAAATTTATAGTTCGTCCGTTTAAATGTTTTAATTGATTACCTGCGCATTACGACATTTTAGATCATTCAAAAAATTTATAATAGTAGTTACTACACGATATTCTAGAAATCTATAACATTTTTGATCATCTACATGATTGGGGATATATGGCCAGTTTGTTAATACTGTTACGGCAGAAATGTAGGTTTATTAATTTATATACGAAAAATATAAGATTTATATTATAAGACAATTCGCCAGAGGCATGACGTTGGTGATTTGGTAATAATTTATTAAAAGAATTTTAAAGGTAATTTAGTTATAAGAATATTAGAATCTCGTAGGATGAGACTTATAAGAGAGGAATTACGGTGCTTTTATAGATTTTACTAACTTAACGAATTTAAGGGTTTAGGAATAAATCAGCATGATAGAAGTTTGTTTTAATTGGTTGTTGATCCAGATCATCACATTAAATTTGATTGGCGTGTAGATCATGCCTAATAATATTTGTCATATGAAGTTGTACGAAAATTCTTTTTTAGGTAGTATTGTAACCCTCTAGTTGTCCGTATGACTAGTGAATATTTTTTTACAATTACGTTCTTCAAGTTCTGAAGTGTCGTTTAAAACTTTCGGATCGCTATGGATCAAATAGGAAAAGGTAGTTTGCTTATGTGTAAAAACGGAGAAAAATATGAATTTTTTACTAGTTATTTTAGTCAATTTAAACTAACTCTTATGGTTTAACTACAAAATTTTTTTTTACTAGCGCGTTATTCATACTCTAAGATAGTTATTTAGAATGTATTCAAAACTGAGACTTTATTTAGAAGACAAACATACTGTCGTCTATTGGACTATGCAAAGTTATAATGTAAAGTAAAATAATTGGACGTTTTTTGCTTAAGACGTTAGATTCAAATAAGCTTCTTACTATGTAACTGTTTAGTTTGAATAAGTAGGGGCCTTTAGTGGTGAAAGATTTAGGCTTAATATTAGATTTGTTAGCCTTTGGGTTGGTTAACTAGAAATTTAAATTTTTGGTTTATATATTGCTGTATTGTGTAAATTTTAATAATTTCGAATTTATTAATAACAAACATCACATTTATTTACTTTATACATATCAATCTTTTCTAAATATATATGACAAAATATTATATATAGATTTGTTAGTTTGAAAGTTTTTTGATATGAAGTTTTCTCTCGTTTTCTAGTAATATTAGAGCGATGAATTTTTAAAAATATGTAATTTGATTGGTTAATTATCACGGGTGATCACGGGTAGATCATACAAATATCGTCCAATTAAAACGAATTTCCATCATGCTGAATAAATCAGTTCTTTCATCAAGAAAGAATCAAGGAAGAATCACTATAACTAAGGGGCTTACAATAATGATTATTACATGATTATAATAACGATGGCTATGTTTAACAATATTTTATATTGTTAATTATTTTTAATTAATTCTTAATTCTTGATTTCTTCTTCGATCATGGGTTTACTACGCCAATTTCGTCGATCTACCTTTTAGCCCATGACAATACTTAATTGTTGCGCAAAAATTCCTTTTTAAGTAATAACGGTTCTATATAGTGAAATGATGTTGGAGAAAGTGAGGGATATGGACCTTGTATTTATAAAAAGCCTCATTGTAAATGTAGTTGTCCGAGAAGCGATTGTAATTGCGAAGTTGGTGAAAGATATGTAAAAGTGTATATGCCTTGTCCTGCGGATGGTTGCGAAAATACAGCTTGTTCTAATTGAGTTCATTCAACTAACCATTGCGAATATTCTATGATTACATTTATTGTAATGGTTTGTTATAGATTATTACTACAATTTTGATAATGTATTGTATCTAAATCGGGTATAGAGTGGGAATCGTTGTATGAGTCAAGATTAGAGATGGGCAAAATGGCATTTTTCTGTACTATGCATGCGCATGGTATGCTGCATGCATGCTATACACAACACAGTTTAAAATATATACAATATTTAGTAGTTATTGACTTTGATTCACTGGTCCGTTTTTGATAATTTTACTGTCAAAATGAACGTCTCAATAAGGCGATTCTAGTAAGTCTAAAATTATTAAAACCCATCATGGTTCTCGAGATCATTACGATTCTTTATTTTCATAATATTATAAAATGATGCCTGGACATGCTAATGTACTACAATGAAATTTGATCGATTATGCTTAAATGATTTTATAACAGTTTCAAGATGATATATTATAAACTACAAATAAATTTACCAGCGATTGTGTGGTTGTTTTTATTTTGTTTAATGTATATCGATACATCAAATCAAGAATATTGAACGTACGTACGTACATAATTAATATGCTCTATTCCATTTTTGAAAGAATTAACATCTTTACTATACGTACTATAACCGTTCGTATAAAGAATTAGCATCTATACAAATGGGTTAAGAATGTATAATCTATCATCACGATTTTGATTACCTTAATAAACTAATAAGATCAGTATAATAAAATTAAATTTGATCAGATCTTAACGGTATGACGCAAAAAATACCCCTATTTTAATTCTGGTCATCCGTACCATTCTGTTGTATAGAATAGAGAATTGTAGCAGATCAATATGGTACCGGTATGGCCCAGATTTTAAGATAAGATTGTATAGATAACCAAGTGGGGTGTAAAATACCTTATTTCGTACCATATAATTCTGCTACAGTGTTATCGTTGCATATAATATTAAAACAGATCAGTATGGATGATCAGTATGTTATAGGGGTGTAAAATACCTATTTTAAAATCCTACTATACTGTTTTGGTTTTATATTATTAAGGTTTGGTTTTTTAGAATTGGTATTTTACACTAATACCGGACCGATCAGCTCACCCATACCATACTGATATTCTGTAATTCAGAAAAAACCTACTTAATCAAACGTTAGAAAGATTTTATAATATTTGGATTTTAATTAATTTTGTATGGGCATATTAGTATAAAATTGCTTAGACCATGCGCATGGTGCCCATATTAGGTATACCATACTGATCTATTGTATAGTATGGGGAATTACAGCAGATCAATATGGTACCGGTAATGGCACAAATTTTAGGATAAGATTATATAGATAACCAAGTGGAGTGTAAAATACCCTTATTCCGTACCATATAATTCTGTTACAGTGTTATTGTTACATATAATATTAAAATAGATCAGTCAGTATGTTATAAGGGTGTAAAATACCTATTTAAAATCCTATCATACTGTTTTGGTTTTATATTATTAAGGTTTTGTTTTTAGAATTGGTATTTTTACACTAATACTAGACCGTTCAGCTCGCCTATACCATACTGATATTCTGTAATTCCGAAAAATCTACTTAATCAAACGTTAGAAAGATTTTATAATATTTGGATTTTAACTAATTTTGTATGGGCATATTAGTATAAAATTGCTTAGACCATGCGCATGCACGCATGCATGCATTCATGCGCATGGTGCCCATCTCTAGTCAAGATAGTTAATATTGATCATACAATTATCAATCTGTAATTATCACCTTTAAAGTATCGTAATAAATTCGTAAGTGAATTAATAATCAATATATGAAAATTTGAGACGTTACACCATTGTGACATCTTAACTATGATACGTACATTTAGTACGTTCCTGGTTTTAGCGCGACTGCGTCGCGCAGCTACCCTAAGACTTATGGGCACTGAGCTAGGGTTATTTTAATAATGCCGGTCATTGTGCCCGTAGCAACCTCCGAAATTGATAGAGCGTAAAATTGCACGAGGAAACTTTTTTGTTAGAGCCAGAAAGATGATTTGCTAGTCTAAAATTTGCGATAAATACGATGTTTGAAAAGCGAACATTTTTTTGAATTTCTTTACGTTATATCTGATTCTGATTAAAATGTCTCGGATGATCACGTGAACGGAAAATGGATCCTACACCCTGGCAATTTCCTTTTTGATTACCCGAACAGTATGGTTTCCTTGATGTCGCTTAGAATTGTGATTTTCAATTTTAATATGATGATTTCATTGTCACTTGTCATTTAAAGCAAGGGATTTTTACAGGGCTGTCCCAAAATTTCCGGGTCGGATGCGTCAGACCTAGGTCGGCGTTTATTTAGTTCTAGTTGTTAGCAGGTTCTATAGCAAAATTATCAGCCGGGCATTTTTTACTTATTAATGAATGACATGAATTATTAGTAAAATTTTTTATGATCTTGATCAATTCCGATCCAGCCGACCATGATTCCGATGCACTCTAACGTATCCCGACCCGAAATTTTGGGGACCCCCTGTATGAGTTTAAAGCAAGGACTTTTACGACATTCTTTATCATCCGAATGTGATACATTATTTTTGAAATTTGAGAAATTCATATGATTGTTTAATCTGTAATTCCGGACTAATGTCATAACGTGCCATTATTTTTTACATTTCACACGTGATTTACTGGTTTTCGCGGCATCACATGTCGCGCAGCTATACTTATTCATATTTCCTTGAACATGGGGAATAGTAAGAGCGTGACTTAGAGCAGCAATTCACCTTTTGATATTCCGTGCTTGGTTGCTTTATGTGGTACGCCAATTAATTTATAAAATTTTATTAAGTTATTTAAAATTCATAAAACATTTTTCAGGGTATTCATAACATCATTCTAAATTGCACGTTTTAAATCAATGAACTGGGTTATAGTAAACGGGCCGTGCCAAATCGATTCACCTTCTTAAAATTTATAATTCAGGACAAAACGGGTCAGATATACTTTATTTGTCGGGTTTTTTCTATCTTTTTGACGTTTATTGACCGTATCCAGCTTAAGCTGACTCAAATTTATTTCTTATTTTTTGATACTACATGTATTACGTCAATCAGACCTAGATACCCAGTAGATACCCGCAACAAGCAACCAGAAGAAATTAGCCGATCATAATTCTAGCTGCTATGATTATTCATACCATTTTTCGGTTTACCCGATTTCAAATTATATGGGTGACCGGGAACAAATTTGCATCCAGTTTAGAATTCAGACGATGATAAATTGGTTGAAAGAGTGAGCTGTGAAGCATTCATTTATTATTAAAAATCAGCAGTAAATAGAAAGCTGGTAGAATATTTGCATTTAATAACTGTTATTTAGTGGTGTTGGAATTTAAGGGTGAACATAAACTCATTCATTATCAACAATCTACAAAGTTAGGTAGCATTAATGAGACATATAAACATTTGATATTAAGTCAGAATGGAATTTGTGCTGAAAAGGAAGAGCATTCCAAATTTAGATGCTGTCAAAATGGAATTGTGTTGAAAAGGATGAACTTCCGGGTTGTTGTTGTTTTGGGATGGAATTGGTGTTTAAATGGATGAACGTTATGGTTTCATCTCTCGCTTTTATCTTTAAAAATATTTATTGCTCAACCCACAAAGAAATTTTTAGCAAAGATGGGACATTCTATAATATTACAATCAAAAAATTTTTACAAATAATTCAAGAAATTTACTAGTTTTGCGACATATATGAATTTTCTATTGATGACCAGAATAGTATTCAATAAAATATCTTGTTCACTTTAATATTTTAATATACAGTGATATATAAAAAAAGTTATGCATACAATCTCAACAATTAAATTTACGAATTATAATTTACTACGGTGCCCACATTATTAGCCCATATTTTCCATTAAAATTACTATTATTTCGACCTTGTAAACTTGAAATAAGAATTGATTAAGACTAATTTCTCGAATTCTTTATAATTGAACTAAATTCTTCAAAACCAATAATTAAATTTTTGCTTTCACCTTTCGAGTTATTAGTTATTGATTGAGATAAAATTTTACTATAACTAAAAGGCTGGTCATTATAAGAGTAATCTGTATCATTAATTTCCTCACTTTTTTGTCATTTTCAGTAAGCTCAAGTAGAATATTTTCATCATTTTGCCATTTTACGAATGTTTCACAGATTTCAATTGCTGATGGACGTTTTTTTGGATCATTCTCCCAGCAAATTTTCATAACATCAATATAGCATGACTTAAGATCGAATATAGGTGGCCTTAATCCATTAAAAAGAATTTGAAGCTGCAAATTATCTATTTCATCATAAATTATTGTTATTGGTATTCCAAATAAAATCTCCCACATAATTATACCAAGGGAGTACATATCAGATGCTGTAGTATATGTCTGATTATTCAAAACTTCTGGAGGTATATAGGGCAATATCCCACAAACCACATTGAGCCCTATGTTTGAACTTTTACTTGTAGAGACTAAAAGTCCAAAATCTGCAATACGCGCTCCATTTATAGATTCTTGTAAAATGTTGCCACTGTGCAAATCTCTGTGAATACAATTTTGTGAATGAAGTGCTTGAAGATCTGAAGCAATGCAATGCAAAGGTGACAATTTATTCTTCCATTCCATTAGTGATACAGAATAAAGATTTTGTCGCAAAGAGCCCATTGGTGTATATTCCAGAACAATAATATAGTCTTCAGAAACATTATGTTTAGAGATGCCATAAGACTTTAAAAATGATGGATTATTATCGCAAATTTCACAATGCACCTTCAACTGTAAATGTAATAAGTAAGAACGCAAAAAAAAAAAGAACAATACAACAATTTCGCCAAAATGTATCAAAAATTCACCTCTTTTATAAATTCAGCTGGACAATTCTTTGATCCATGTATTAATTTAAGTGCAACGTCCCTACAAATATAACCATTTTCTATTTGAAAATAATACTCGGAACGATATACTGTTGCAAATCCACCATTTCCTAGTTTTTTAATATCTTTAAATTCGTCGTAAGAAATCCATAGTAATGGATATTTGATTTCAAGTAATGCTTCTTTCAAATTATTGTCGATATCGGAACTTTCATGTATCCCTTTGTTTAAGTCAAAAAAATCTGATAATTTGTTAAATGAAGAACGAATTAAAAAGAAAAAAAAGGATTTTATACGTAAATTATTGCACATGCTCCCATTTGTTAACTATGTGGATTTAAATTGTTTTTAAAAATAACCTTTTCTCTAAATATTCGTAAAACCCACGTCAGGCGTAATAAGCAAAAAAATTCCTTACAAAATTTTACTATAGACCTATTTTAATAATAAACATAACTTTAACCCTAAACTCAATTTAATATACATTTCTTATCACTATGATAAGGGTACAATATATAACATCGTGCAATAAATTAAAAATTTCAAAATTAAAAAATATAAAAAAACAACAAAAATACCTGATAATCTTTGTCGTTCACTATTGATTTCATATGCTCATTAGTAAATTATGAAATTAAACTTGATAATGTAAAATAATAACTTTATGGTTTATTTACATTCTATTCCAAAAATTTGCCTTTTGCAAATCTCTTGCTGTTCCAGCTTCATGCCTATAACAATAACTGACGTGATTCATTGCAAAATAATCTCCCACTTCAGCTGCATTTTGATAACAAATGAATGCCTTATGCTCATCCTTTTCAACCCCAATTCCATATTCATAACAGTGGCCAATATTATGTATTCCACATGAGTTTCCCATCACAGCAGCTTTTTGAAAATAAATAAATGCCGTATGTTTATCCTCTTTAACTCCAATACCATTTTGGTAACATTGTCCAACCATGGTTATTCCATCAGCATAACCCATATCAGCCGATTTTTTATAATAAATGAATGCTTTATGTTCATCCTTTTCAACTCCAATTCCAAGTTTATAACAAAGACCAATAAAATATGTTCCTAGAGCACTACCCATCTCTGCTGCTTTTTGATAATGAATGAATGCCTTATTCTCATCTTTTTTAACTCCAATTCCACAACGATAAAGGGTACCAAGCTTCAATATTCCATTAACATTACCCATATTGGCAGATTTTTGATAATAATTGAATGCCTTATGTACATCCCTTTCAACTCCAATTCCGTTTTGATAACTATATCCAATTTTATTCATTATATTAGCTTGATTTTGATAATATTTACAATTTGATGTTAATTTGCTTATTTGCAGAGTATCAACTAACTGATGAGTACATTTAGAAGACTTTTTATAAATTAAATTCACAATTCTAGAAAATTGAGAAAATTTAACCTTTTTTAAGATAGGTGCAAATGGAAAAAGGTCGGAGGCATATTTCAATATACAACAATGGATCGTATGGGATGACTAGTAAGAAAATAATAAAACTAGATTTAACAAAACAAATATTCTTTTATTGCAAAACCAAATAATTGAAAAATTTTAATAAATATCCTAACTTTATCAGTTTTATCTTCTAAAATATTTATTATTGATTGTATGCTTTCCTCATTTGTCCATTGACCAAGTTGGTCAAGTCGATTAAGTTGATTAAACTCTTGAAATTTAATTATAATAACTTTTAAATTTTCATTTGAAAAAATTTTTTATTAATAAGTGTACGATGGCATAGAAATATACAGGCAAATTAATTAATTAGTTTACAAGTATACCTTTTTCAGAATTTTGAGTAGGTAAGTCTAATGGACCATACAAAAGCTTGAACATGAGTGTTTGACATTTTTCTTGTTCTCCCATTAAATTATCAAAATTTTCAATTCTAGTTTCTTTGATTATTTTTAACAAGCTGAATAAAAGTACTTCTCCAATTAACTCTAATATTGAAGAGTCAGCCTAAACATTTAAGTTTGGAATATTTATTTATTTAAGGAATTTAACATTACACGATGAATGACTAATAAGTTAACTAACCATTCTAGTAATTCAATAAATAAATTCTGCTCCTTGTTTCTGCAAATTTATATTTGTTTCAGGATCTAACGAATAAATATAAATGTGAATAAAAAATATATCATTTCAATAAATTATTCTAGTGAAATTTAACATACTATATAAACAATCGAATGAAACATGTAACATGGATGGAAAGGTATTTGCAGCGAGCTTGGACTTTCGGAGATAATACATAATTTTGGATTTAAGTGATTGTGAATGACATAATGATTCTTTTTGGCCTATTTAAGATTAATTTATAAAATAAAGCTATTGAATTATTATTAGGTAAATTCGCAATATTGCATTATCGCTCATTATGCTATAAAGTCATTTTGTTGGAGATATCCATAATTTACGTTAAACATGTATAGTTCTGGAGATTTTAAAGATAATACAAAAATAATATTATATGCATTATCAGCGAGGCTAATATTTTATACAATACCGTACTGATTTGACATAAATTATGGATGCTACCTTAGTGGCGTAGGAAGATACGATTACCCTTTGTTGCAGTAATCAAAAAACCAAATGAAGTGAATCAAAAATGTAATTATTGATTCATCAAAAATCTAACTTTGTATTACCACTACCAAACATTAAATGGATTAGGTAATGCTAAAAAGGGAAACTGGCAAATTTTTTTCACATAAATAAATTTAAGACACAAAGTTATGTTAATAAATTTTCGCAGCATAGCTCTTGATATCTGTATCTTATGATTTATTATAAATTTATAACATAAAAATTGCTTTTTTGATTTTTTTGTCAATTTCCCTCTTTTTGGCTTACTCAACCCAATGTCCTTGTTGCGTTCAGATAATTACATACATGATAATAATCTACTGCATTCATATAGCGAGTATAAACCATCTACCACCTATGAAAGCCTTTATCAGTAAATCTCATTTTTGAAAACAGTAAATAAATAAGGAAAATTAATTTATATAAACCTCTTTTGTTTCCAATTTTTCCAAATTTGCAAAGTTGTGGCTTAATTTTTGTGAAAGCTAAAAAAAGAAATGCATGCAATATATAATATTACCGTATAAAATTATGTAACCACTATATTAAATTACCTCAAGAACTAGTTCGGATAATAGCTTCTTCTGTTTACAGGGTTTCAATTCAATATTTTTAATTAATGGTAGTAGGTGCGTAAATTTATCCTACGGAGAAAGGAGGATATAAACGATAAGTTTTTTCTAATAAATTGATAATAATAGATAAATCGAAATTCAGAGTCCTAAAAATCTATCACGGATCTGGCATGAAGTTAATCTTATCCTTTGCATGAACCTGAATTTTTGAATTTCACGTTTGCAGTAGATTAAGATTGTTGAATACCTTTTCGGTTAGGCAGTCGTAAGCCTTTTTAAGGTACATAATGGGAAAATTCTTAAATAAAGCTGAATTCATAAAATTTCTGAATGAACAAGCTCAACAAGTGAATTCCATGGAAGTTTAACAGTTTTTGTCATTCTTTTATTGATATGATTACACATGTTTATGGCCTGATTTATTTTTTTTTAAAAAAAAATAATTTATTAAATAAATTGGGAATACCATATCAACGATTATTTTTTTTACCTTTTTCCGTTCAACTTCATGAGGATTTGCAAGCATTTTTAAGATAGTACTTAAATAACTATCTAACTTTTCTTCAAATTGTGTATCATTTTTAGCAAAGCAAAATTGTAACTCGATCTCTAGCAATTCTGAAATAATATTTAATATTTTATAAAATTGCACAAAAGCAAATTTAAAGAATACCTACGTATTTTGTTGTCAGCCATTTTGTAAATAATTTTTGAAAGTCGAATTTATTTTTGAATGAAAATATTGTGCGTGCGTGTATATACATATACATGAAATATATATAGAAGGCATTTTGTTTCATATTTAATAACGTTAAAGGAGATTGGACTCCTTTGAATTCTCATCTCAATTAGATCCAAGAATACTAAAATGATCTTATTTTGGCCTGAACCTGAGTCAAAAACCGAAATCAAATATTCTAATTATGGTATTAGATCAAGATCGTGATCCAGATCGAATTGGGTTTAACATCTTAAGATCAAAATTGGATATTTTAAATGTGCTGCATGAACATGTATGTATACGTGGTACGTTGGCGTTTAAACAACGGAAAGTCGTAATTTCGGATTTTCTGGAAGAGTCTAGAATGGATTTTTAATTTCATTGATTCTTTTTTGTAATTGATCCAGAGAATCAATAAATTTGTAATACGAACGTACGTTATTGTTATTGAACACAAAAACGTACGACGCACGAATTTTGAAACAGAGAGTAATTCCATATTTCTGGAAGTGTTTGAAATGTCATTTAATAGTATTTTCTTTTTTGTTATTGATTAGAGGATCAGTAAATTCTAGTACGTACGTTACCATTATTGAATACAAGAATGTGAATTTTAGATGAATTGCATCAAAATACCACTTGCACATCACCGTCCTGCTCACGCGGGCAACTTTCCAACAAACAAATATATAAATAGAAAACGACCACCAAATATGATTAAAGAGAGATCTCTATTTGGTTGTTGATACATAACTAGGGTTGTTAATGGAGCACTCCGATTACTTCATTTTAATAGTAATACTCCGGAGTATTACTATTAAAATAAAGTAAATGGAGTGCTCCATTAACAACCCTATACATAACACATTCTTGCTGTCCTATAATCGGAAATATCTATGGAAATATAATTGGTGTTAATCGGCCGAATTACTTATTTCAGGTTGACAGTAAGGTCAACGGATCGAAAAGGGGGCTAAACAAGGAGGCCCCGGTGCACCGACAATCATAGTGTAATCAAGATGCCAGCAAGAAAAAACTGGTACAATCGATGTCTAAATTGAGGAAGGCGCAGGCAGAGATAAGTAATTTAATCAACTGCCTAATTGGGAAATTTCACATGAAACTAACTAACAAAAAATTCGCTATAGATACTAATGGGAAGGCGGGGCGGCAGCTTCAGAAACAGGAGGAATTTCGCAGAAAGGAAGAAAATTCGCAACTTAAAGGCACTGAATATGAGAGCGTAATTGAATGGACCCCTCTTTAATAGATTATACACATCCAAATGATTAATAGAGATGATCTAAATTCAACATATGCATCAATATGGTTAGATGGCATCGAACAATTTCAAGTAAACATGGCGGACATACACGATCACGTACACATTCATGCGGAGTTAATCTGAAAACAATACCTAGCATTCAAGAAATTAAAAGCTGCACAATTTGAGCATAAGAACTATAAATTATATGGAATGACTCAAAATACAGACACTAATGAATATATGATAGCATTCGATGAGCTTCATGCCAAAAGAAGTCGTCTGAATGGAAAATGTGGAATTTACAATCAATATAACATTTCAGAAGCATGGCGTCTAACGTGTAATTCCCAAAAAATAATAATAATAATAATAACTCAAGGATGGGCAAGTGTAAACGAAGAAAAATTGATAAATGTACTAAAGAATTTCAACTCAAAACCACTAAATATGAAGATGTGATCGAATGGATTCCTATCAATAGATTAGTTGACATTCGAAAAATTGATAAAGGTAAACTCGGTGCAATATTTGCAGCAGAATGGTTGGATGGCAGACGAATAAATATGGTGGATATACACAGTCACGTGAACAATCGTGTGGAGTTGATCTAGAATTATTGCCTAGCACTCAGAAATTTGCTAGATTTTAAAAGAATTTAAAGATCATATACAATTAGAGAACAAGGAATATGAAATATATGGAATAACTAAAATGCAATTACAAACGAATGTATTTTAAAAGGCAACTTAGTAATGGAAAATGCGAACATTGCGGCAAAAATAACACTTCTATAGTGCGGTGCCAAACATGTAACCCCCAAAAAAAAAGACGAAAGAATGGACAAGTGGAAATAAAGATATTGATGATTATATTAAAGAAATTCAATTTAAGTAACCGAATATGGGTTGCAATCGAATGGATTCTTAGATAACATGTAAAAAAAAAAAAAAAAAACTAGTGAAAGTTCAAGTCAGTCTCACACAATGAATACATAGATGTGATTAATCCGTTGCGTATTTAAATGAATCATTAGAGGTTGAACCAAAAAAAAAAATATATATATAGACTGACATGAAGTCAACGCAGTGAAACTAATCACATGATGAATGGACACGGTAATCACTTGCAGATTTAAAAAATCATTAGGAAATCACCTAACGATGTATTTGCAGTGAAGTGTCAAGGAGTAGCTTATCTGATATTGAATGAATATATAGTCAAGTAGTGATGTGCCGCGTACAGTGCTGTACGTACTGTACGCCGATCACTTGTTCCAGCCAATCAGTTTCCAGAAAAGGACTATACGTACTGTACAGTACGTACGATACGAACTGAACGTACTGAACGCTAAAATTTTTCAGTATCATATAAATGGCACATCATTAGGAATAAGCCATTAGAAACTGTACCTAATGCTGCATCCGTATTAAGTTTTCATAGAACCTACCGCATAATGAATGAAGAATCAATGAGATCGAACCTAATAATGCAGGGGCATTGGAAACTCGTGAAGCAACTTATTGCATGATGAACAAACATAGCGAGTCAGTTCGAGTTATCAAAAAATGAGTTAGAAGATGCATGGGCATTAAGGCAACGTGGTGTAGCTGCTTGTGTAACACATAGTGATGTGCCGCGTACAGTACTATACGTACTGTACTGTACGCTAAAATTATTCAGGTATCATATAAATGGCACATCATTAGTAACACATAGATAATAAATTACCTGCAGGTTCAAACAAATCATTAAATGTTATCTGTCCCGCTTGACACTTATAATTAACTATTCACTAGTGATGGGCATCACACGAAATCTCGCGCACAATCTATAACGTGATGCACAGAATAATTTGGGCCAATACCACAATGCCAGCTAAAAATTACTGACGTACAGTCTCTCTTCCCTACTACTATAACCCATGACCCATGATTAAGTTATTTAATTTGTTGATGCCGTAAACAAAACGGGCATCCATTTGTCATGAGACCAAGACCTGGTCCATGATGCAGGGTGATTGATGGCTTTGTCATTAAATACCCACCCACCCACCACTAGGCTTGGTTTTGATCCATTTACTTAGATGTTTAGCAGCATAGCATGAGCGGAAAACTTGAACGTTGTAAGAGATTGACAACTGTGTAGCGATGTGCCATTTATATGATACCTGAAAAATTTTAGCGTCCAGTACGTACAGTACGTACTGTACGTACTGTACGTATAGTTCTTTTCTGGCATCTGATTGGCTGAAACAAGTGATCGGCAAAAATTTTAGCGTACAGTACGTTGTGAAAGGCTCCCGGAAGTTATTATTTTTTTTTCTTTTTATTACTTTTAGTTAGTATTATTGAAATATGTATGTAATGTTATTATACTCTTAAAATATATCGTAGAAATAGACCTTACCTTATTAGTATAGTTGTCGGCCATATCTGACAGATTTGTCAGATTAGACAGTTCGGTCAGATAAGTCAGATCTGTACGATCTGTCAGATCTGTCATATATGCCAGATCGGTCAGATAAGTCAGAACTGTTAGATCTGAACGAACTTGGATAATTAGTTCAACCTGTATCATTCATAGAAATGTAAAAAGTATAAAAGCAATGTCTTTGTCGCCAGCAGGGGACTTTTGTTTCCGATGATTTCCGGGATCGACGTTACACAAGTATTTATACGTCGTAGTACTGTAAAACCAGAATTTTTCGGGTCTAAGCAAACTTAAAAAAAAATAACAATTGATACAACACTTTATTAATAAAAAAAACTTCCTAGCGAGCGTCTCTTTGTTGAATCACGGTGAATCAAGTAATAAAAGGTAGATATACTAAGAGTTGAAGTATTGTCTACCGTATAGCAGAAGGTAATAAAAATATATTGTTTTGCTTAATTTATAAACTTTTAACATCGTTTTTTTTTGTTTTTTTTCATCTTTTTTCTTTTGTTATCCAAATAATTAGCTTGTTTTTTCATTTATAAATTTATGTAGACTGTTTTTCGAAAGTTATATGTATTCACTATAAGACGTTTGATTCATTTTATATTTAGTTTTGTTAATTATAGATGAAGTATAAAAAATGGGAATAAAGGGCGTGTAACTTGTTATAAGAAACTTTTAATAAAGCTCTTGTGTTTATAAGCTATATTTTAATCTGGGTGAATAGTTTTATTCATTTACAATGCGAGTTAGTTTGCTTCGAAGTTACGAAAGAAATTGTAATATGTTTAATGATTATCTATCTGTTTTCATTAAAAGTGTATCACGTGAATAAAAAACTGTTTATGATTGGTCAACTGACTCATGATCAGACCCGTGCATTTCCGAAAAATACGAAAGTCCTCTCTGCTTTTGTCGCCTAAAAATAAAAGACAACTCAAGTTGAGTTTAATACTTCGAAATCATAATAGTAGAATTAGTAGCTCCAGTAGTTAATTACTTATCTTTAAAACTTTGTCCATAATCCTTCATACAAACCCACTTTTTATTGTTCTGTTATTATCGTAAAGACTTTGTTGTTAGTTTTGTCAAGAGTTACCCTTCAAAATTAGAGTAGAAGCATTAAGTTTTCCTCTCATCATTAATACATTGTTCAAAAACTGTTATTATTAGTCTTCGTTCTTGAAACCATTTCCAAAAGTCTCAAGCAGTCATGAAGAAAAAGAAAGTAAAAGAGTATAAGCTATAGAACTTACCTTTATATATAAAACACCCCTCGATCCCATTGTTACGTCAATTATATAACAATAACCGACCCCTATGATTTGCTATTTTTGGATAACTATCGAACCTCATAACTGAACCCAGTGACTTTTCGGACTTTCAATCGACGTTATAATCCAACCTGAAGACCCGTGAATACCGAAGCCCAATCGGCAACCCGATTTCCCTTGTTCCGTAACGACGTGAGCGAAACCCCGATTCAAATCCAATCTTCGAATCCCATAACCTATACAAGAGAAAGACTTAAGCGAGTTAGCACTGAGTCAATAACCAAATACAAGAAATATAAGAAGAGCTAGATACTTATTTTAACCTCCAATATCAAGAATCTACGAACCTGGTTACTTGGACCAAGTTTATCCATACCTCAATCGAAGCCTTACCAATATTAGGGTTTATCTAGAGTAGTTTAGTTAATTATAGTTATTGTTAGTAGTATAGAGTAGTAATATAGAATAAAGTGCCAATTTCGCACTTCTCAATGTACAGTGCGTATAGTACAGTACGTATAGTACTGTACGTGGCACATCACTACAACTGTGCATACCGGGCATTATAGAATTTTAGCGAAGTAACTAACTGACTGCAGATCATATGACCAGCGAGGGAAAATTCCAAATATATATTTCATAGTAATGTGCTGAACGAATCGGTTAGGTCAACCCAAAACCTGACCTGAAATTTCGGGTCGGGTCGGGTTCGGGTTAGAAAATTTCAAAAAACATTTTGCGTGCCCATATGTTTGGGTAGGTGGCTCAATATAGAGCCAGAATATAATTTATTGTATATATTGTGTGTTAATACATGTATGAAGTAATAGGTCTGTATCGGCAATTTCTGAAAGTTTAGCAATAATTTGTTTCCCGCTTGCTGAAGCAGGCCGGCCGTTAAAATAGCAGAATCATGAGCTTGCTCAATTATGAGCTTAGTGAACTTGTGGAGAGGTGGGTGTGGCAAATTTTCAGATACTGGTTTGCTTTGTGAGTGAAGAGAGGAAGTGAGTATGTATTTATGTGATTTTCTGCCAATGCTTGGTGTAACACCACGTGATTGGCTGATGTGTCTGCTGGTACTCTGAGCTTGATTCAACAGTCCTTGTGCAACCTCTCCTGATAAGCCAATTTATGCCTTGTGTTACCTAGCTGATATCGGCCCTTTTTGTGGTATATACCTGGTCCTATACCTGAGTTATTGGGGCATATTGGGCACTTTGTAATTTTTCGAATAGTTGACTTCTGGTCAACTTCTACTAAAACATTTTGTGCGCCCATATGTTTGGGTGGGTGGCTCAATATGGAGCCAGAATATAATTTTATTGTATATATTGTGTGTTAATACATGTATAAAGTAATAGGTTTGAAGTGTCAATTTCCCAAAAGTTAGCAATAATTGCACGGGAGTTGCCAAAACAGACCAGGTTCTAAGTAGATAGAATTGATAATGTAATTATCAGCTGGTGGTTTCTCGCCTGCTGGAGCAGGCTGGCTGTTAAAATGGCAGAATCATGAGCTTGTTCCAAAGATATTTCATGGTTCTGTTATTTGAACCTGTTTTGCCTCTTTGCTACTTGTACTTTGTCATGTTATCCTCTCCTTCTTTTTCTCTTTTTTTTGTATAACCATGTGCTTATTCCATTCCTTTTTTTCTTTTTTCTTTCTTTTTTTTGGTTGAGCCGAAAGAATTCCAAAGTTTTGTGTGTTTGTAAATATATATATATATTTGAGGCTCAGGCAATATATGCGTTTGTGAGGATTGATGCGATTGTTGCTAGGTGGTCTCTGATATATCTGTAGAATGACACAGAGTTCTACCTGCCAATTTTTTGAATTAATACAAGTTGAACACCTCTCATTATGAGTTTAGTAGTTTCTCCTGCCTGAAAGCTGTGCCCTGCCACGTTTTTGTTGAGCAGCAGTTGCTTTAGTTTAGATATAAACTATTGTTTTGTAGCCCAGGATTCATCCAGTTTGGTGAACAGTAGAGGACAGTTGTTGGCATATAATGCTTGCGTCCTATGAAATGCATATGTTTTTAGTGCACATATAGGGCATAACGCGTCATTTGTTAGATTTATTATTAACGTTGCCTGGTTAGATGGGTTGTGAATTTTTGTTCTGGATAATTGGATAAGAGCGAATGTTGTATTGTCAGTTTTTTTGAAACTCAATGCTGCTAGTGATAGAACTTTGGATGAATCAGATTGGTTGTTCAGCATAAGTTGCCAAAACGGACTAGTCTGTAAAAGGCTGATAGTGTAACTGCCCAGAATAGTATGTTGTTTGGTCTGTCATGTCAAGTTTGGATTTGATAATGGTAAGATGCTGTCGGGTAATATGTGCTTTCTGTTTGATGGGGGAGTGAGAATGTGATGCATTGATAGTTTTCAGTAGTTGAGTTATAAGAGTGTCAGTTCGGATACTTGTTCAATTATAATAGTTTCGTTCGTGATGGTACTTTAATGCTGCTAAATAGGATAAAATCATGGTGGGTGAGACTTTGTTGTAGAAAAAGGTAATATATTTGACTAAAGACTTCTTAGAAATTGGCCAAATAGAATTGTTGCTATTGCACTATTGGTTGTCTTTAGCAGGTTTTCGTATCTTTTAATAATTGCCTCATATGACTTCTTGACTAGTGTGTCGATATTTAAGATCGCTGCAGCTTGCTTATCAAGAGACAGTTGGTTGTCAAAGAAATTAAAAGAGTTGGTATTAATCTGTGGTAATTTATTTTGTGGGTTTTCAGGGTTGCATTATCTATTGTTTAAGGGAAGGTATGACAGTGGTTAGATACTTGTATTTTATTGGGATATCTGGTGGGAAGTAATGTGCTAGGAGATTATTTGCAATGTATTTATAGTGCCCATTATGAGAAAGTAAGTCTGCATCTTGGTTATTAATCCCTGGTATATATTTGATTTTTATCGAGAAATTGCCCTGAATTTGTATTGTGATAAGTTGGCTATTAGCATGTTGATATCTGAATTCTTGAAATATCCTGCATAGTATGCTTCGACATTGGATAGATTGTTGGTCCAGATACTGTCCAGATTATGAGCTTCTGTTTCTGCCACATAGGGGCAAAGGTTTGTATTGCGATCAGGGTAGTAAGTAAGTAGTTCTCAGACTTGAATGGTTGTTGTAGATACATCCAGTTTGTTGGACCATATAAAGGCAGTAAATACATTCTGGAATGTTGCACCTCCTCCTATGTTTGATGCATCTGTGAATAGATTTACTGTATAAGGAAGGTGCTATTTTTGATCCTGCAGAAGTTGAATGCCAGTTCAGGAGCATATTATTGCTAACCACTATTGGATATCAGACCTCATAGGTTGAGTTATCTGTATATGATGCTTGGGTGACTTGGCGACATTTTGTATTTGAATCAATTGCTGTACAAATGGTCGTCCTTGTAGAATTATTTGGCATATCCAAATTAACAAGCCTACTAATAATTGAAGGTCTTTCAAGAAGCACCACTTTTTGGATGTCCATTGATTGAGTAAGAGGATTGGTTTTTCTTTTTCTGGTCAGGTATAGATGCTATCATAGATGTGGTATCTAGTGTTACATCTAAGAAAGTGAGATTGGTGTTTGGTCCTTCCATTCTTGAAGTTTTGTACGAAATGTTGATCATGTTGAGAATGTGAATGAATTGTTGGAGTTTTCGTGAACTATTTGTTGGAGAGATTATAAGAAAGTCATTCACGTAGTGGATAATTGCAGGCATTCCTTGCTGGACTGCAATCCAGGCAATCATATCAGTGAAATGGCAAAAAATTCCTCCAGAAGCTCGATTTCTGAAAGTAAGAACTTTGTCAAAGTAAATATCATCATTACAAAAAAATCCTTGAAGAAGTTGGTCTATTGGTTGGACTGGAAGTATTTGATAAGCACCTTTGGGTGCAGCTACTACCAAAGTAGTTTATCCATCAGATTGTATAGCTCATGTTTTCATATTTTGTAGAGAATCCTTCCTTGTCAATTCTGTCATTAATGCTCTTATTAGAGGGAGAGGACAGATAGTAGATCACTTGGTACACTTGGGGATTCATATCTTTCTTTTTTACTAATCTGCATGGATTGGTTTGAAAGAGTTTGCAAGGTATGTTATTTTCGTAAATGGACCGCAGATTCATTTTTTAGACAACTCATCATTAATGTAATTTTGGAATGCTTGTTGATTGACTTTAGGTTTCCTTGTATCAGTTTTGTTTGAGTTCCTCTAAAGTTGAATCAGAAATCATGTATAATACCATTTATGAGATAATCAACAAATTGACAGTTTGGGTAGGAGATTGTAAGGCTTTTAAAGGCTTGGGTATTAATAGGTGTTTGTATATTAAAGTGGCACAGGTCCAGTTGTGAGAGCAGGTGCCTTTCAGTATCAGTAATTTGAATGAAAGGAGGAGGAACTGCTGTGATCATTTCATTTACTAATTGTAGAATAGGAGCTTTGTTAGTTGTTATATTTCGTAATAGTTTAAATTGGGCTAAGTGTTGTAGGGTTTTGCATGAGGCTGCTCCTGTGCAGATCAGGGTTAAATGATTGATATGTGTGTAAGTAAACATTTTGTTGTTTTTTTCATATACGTTTCTTGGGTGTTAGATTTTCATGGTTGTGCCTTTTCTTGTTTTTCTTTGGTTCAATTTTTTTTTGTATGTGTGTTTTTTTAGTTGTCCTTGCATGTACCTATATTTAGCCGTATTAATTCTGCTTACGTATGTTTTGTTGTTCATATTATTATATATATATATATTTTTTTTTGTGAATATGTAAATGCTTGTATGTGTACCTTTCCTTATATATATATATATATATTTTTATCTGTTGTTAGCCGGGTTTTGTCCTTTCACTTTGTTCGGTGGGGCTCTGTTAAGGTAGCATCTTCATTCAGAGAGGCCTAATTTTTTGCATGTTATATATGCATGCACACATTGATAGTTAAGCTTTTCAGAGCATCCTTTGTGGTTCCAGTTTATGCATATTTGCCTTCTGTCATACCATGTAAGATCATTTTTCTAATTTCGCTAGATGTTGGAATATTGTTTTTTAATAGTTGTCATATTGAAGTTTTCTCCCTCTACTTTGATGTCTCAGTCCCTTAAAGTTGTGTCTCGGTTAGTTGTCAGATGCAATTTTCGATCTTTGTTATACACTGATACTGCTGAGAAGTTATGTTTTATACATAGTGCGTTAATGCTATCTTAGTAAGCATTCAATTCCTGTTCTCTGGCAGGGTATAGGGTTAATATGTATGCATGTTTGCTTTGTTTTTATAGTCTTGTTGTGAAGAAAAGTCCTTAGGCTTTATTCGTTGCTTCAGTATTTTTTTTGGTTAGTAGCTTGTAGCACTAATGATGAAGTTGTATAGAATTGGGTTTAGTGGGCAATTACCTTGTTGGAACTGGATGTTTTCCTGGTTTATAGTGCTACTTCCCGCAGTTGTGGCTGGATCATAGTCATGATTGTGTCCGGGTGTTGTCATGAGAACCTTGCTTTTCTTTTGGGTATCCTGGGTTTGTTGTTGGTTCATGTACGTGTCTAATTTAACTTGCTAATCATACTCAGTTGTATACTCATATTTTGGTCAATGTATGATTTAATAGAGTCAACAATTGCATTTGCTGATGTCTGGTATGTGGAATCGATGTATGCCTTTGTATTGAAGTCAATTTTTACAGGTCGATTTGGTGCATGGTCGGGCTGGACGCTGTTGTGTTGGTTACGTTTACTGGAGCTGTCTTTTTAGCTATATATATTGCCATATTTTTTTTTTCCTTGTGCCATGTTGTTGCTTGTATTTGCATGTATTTTGTGTTTATACAAATTTCAGATACTCATTTGCTTTGTGAGTGAAGAGAGAGAGAGAGATTGTAGCGAGTGTATTTATGTGATTTTCTCCAATGCTTGGTGTAACATCACGTGATTGGCTGATGTGTCTGCTGGTACTCTGAGCTTGATTTAGCAGTCCTTGTGCAATCTCACCTGATAAGCCAAGTTACGCCTTGTGCAACCTGGCTGATATCGGCCCTTTTCGTGGTGTATACCCGGCCCTATACCTGAGTTATTGGGGGCATATTGGGCGCTTTGTAATTTTTTGAATAGTTGACTTCTGGTCAGCTTCTATGAACCGAAAGTTTCGGTCAGGTTCGGGTCAGGTTCGGGTTGAGAATTAACCTGACCCGACCCAACCTGACCCGACCTTAATTTTTTATTTAGATTAGTCTTTTTTTTCTTTAGAATAGCAGTTATCATTTATCACATTGCTACCCTGATCAACCAATCGGGATGCAGGATCAGGTGTAATGCAAAATCGAAACGAAACAAGTTTTTTTTAAAAAACTCTTCTAACTTAAAATTTTGACTATGAAACTACACTTTTTTTTTAACAAAAAAATTCCTTGCGAAATTTTGGGTTAGAGGGTCTTCTAGTTATTACACTAATTCTAATCTTAACCCAGCCGCTATTTGTTTTGTTTAATGTAAAATCAAAACAAACAAAATAATTGGTCGATCAGGGATGATGCGATGAATAATATTTTTTTTTTTTACATCAAAGGTCACGCAATTTTCTTTCACATCTAAGGATCTAAGGTCAGGGTCGGTTGAAGTGCTAACCCGAAAGTTTTCAACCCAACCCGACCCGAAATTTCGGGTCGGGTTCGGGTTGCCTATAACCCGACCCGAACCGACCCGTTCGGAGCACTAGCTGGAAGTGGGTCGAGTGACAAATGGTGATCACTAGTCACGGGTACCTCTTGTGCCTGACTCTATTAGTACCACTCATTATCGATCGCTCAACATATGACCAAATCGACCTTCAATCTGAACTTTCCTTCTGATGCATTTCGATGTTAATCAGCATGTGCCGTACTAAATGCAAGGGTATCCAAACTATGCGGCAATTAACTTATTACTCAACGAACAGCATAGAAATCAGTTGCAGATTTTAATAAATTACTATAAATTACTATAAATGGAACAAGACGATATACAGACATTAATTGACTATAGTGAAACTTATCAAATAATGACTAAATATAAAGAGCCACTTGCAGAAGTAAATAGATTACTAGAATCAAATCAATGATACTGGGAAATATAGAAATTATAACATTGTGATTGATATAAACAGTTTATCAGACTGGTGCCACATGTGGTCTATGGACAAGTGAAAATACGAATTAGACAATTGTATTAAAGAATATAAAGGTATAAATAAATAGATTCCTTTCACAGATTAGATAATATTAAAATTATCTAAAAAGGTATTTAGCACAGTATTTTCAGCAACATGGTTAGATATTAAAAGAAATAAGATAAACAGCATACATCATTTATAGTCATACTTAAAAAATTGCTTGGATAAAAAAAAAAGGTATTTTAAAGAGAATTTAAAAATTACATGTGAATTAGAGCGTTACATCTCTTTTAGGATTTTGATGTTGCAATACGTCATCATTATGAAAATCCTTTGAACATATCCTGCTTTATGTATTTGTGCTAAATCTTTAACGTATCTACAAGCAGCTTCAATTTACTTTCAATTAAATTCTCTAAAAAAATTTAACAATTATCTAGAAGGAATGAAGAATCTGATTTTAAAGCAATTTAGAGAGTATTACCATACACTGCACAAGAAGTATTAAACAAACAACTTTACAACCCTGCAGCAGATATTTATAGTTTTTGGTGTTAGGATGGCAGAAACTTCTACAGGGAACCTCCTCATTACGATATTGATTACAAGGGGAGCCAGCTATCATAATATGCAGTAGTTTACGTCCTGAATTTTTCTAAAGACATTTCTGAAGGCTACATCGATCTAGCAAAGCAGGGCATGTAAAAATTTGGATATCAAATCACAGATCTTTATTTGGATATCAGCAGATATTTGGAAAATTTGGAGTTGGCCGGCATTATGAAATCAATGCATATAATCATACTAAGTAATCAGGCCAAAATGTTTAAAAATGAACTAGTTGTAAAAAAAAAAAAGAAAAAGAAAAAAAAGGGCATTCGAATCTGCAGACCGAATTATTCCAACATTGCTAACAACAACGTCAAACGATTCACAAGATAAATTTACAAAATTCTACAGAAACAAATCACCCTAATGAACAAGTAGCAACAATCCTTGGAGTCCAAGCACCAGAGTACAAACACGGAATACTAAAACAGTATCAAAAATCTGGTGAATGAGAATCGATAGGTGAATGTAGATGGGGCTATATGGCCGATATTCAAAAAAAAAAAAGAAAAAGAAAATCTTACTAAAGTCATCAAGCACATACATACTAAAGCTGAACTACAGACTATCACCTCATACCCATTCGCACTACGGCATCATCATCACAATGAATTACATGAATTGGAACAATACGCGCCATATCCTGCTAATCAAACAACTGTAAAAACCAACCATCGAACTCAACCATGCATTCAAACTGACCTAGCAAAAAGAACAACAAGGACTCAGCCAAAAAAAAAAAAAAAAAAAANAAATTTCAGTAAGGTAGAAAACTTACTGTTTATGCAGTAACATTAGCAGTCTAGCCCGGCTAAGGAAGCTCCCATCCAAATCCCAACAAAAGGCATAGAAAGTGCTATTATTACAAGCTCTAAGGTTCAAAAGCACAAGGAGGACCCTATGCCACAATACAATTACCAAGAACAAAGGGTTCACAAAACAGATAAGCGCCCTATGCTAATCATCAATGCAACCAAGAACGAAGTGTGTATCCAATCAAGTACTTAATGCATATGCCATACATAGGACCGATCTACAATATGTCTCAGAAAATAAATTGTCATTCATAAAGGCTGATGGCAGCCTAGCGACGAAGCATTGGTTTATACAAGAATTCAAAGCACTACTGCATAGTGATAACATAGCAGGATATAGCTTCCGAGCAGATGGTACAACATAGCTGGTAGCACATGGTGTACAACTAGCAATTATTCAGAAATTAGCAGATGGACATCGAATGCATTCTACAGATACATACGCACACACCCAGCAACAGTAGCTACTACACTAAACAAAATATATTCCGATTAAACGATCACGGACAAAGTCCTATCTATATTTGGAATTGATCATCATCGGAATATGCACAAAGGAAAAAAAAGAAAAAGGTCCTATAAATAAAAAGGGACACGCACAAAAAAAAAAAAAGAAAAAAAAAAATCAAAAATCAGAAAATCAATCAAATTAACTGATTATGTAAAAATAACAGCAAAAAAAAAAAAAAACAAGTTATCAGTAGATGCACAAAAACAGATACATGCAAATAATAACAATGAATGATAACAAATTGACAGAATTCAAACTTATTTGGAAGGTCACTGAATCCTGCCATTTTGCAATCATACAGCCGGCCTGCGTTAAACAGGTGGGAAACCACCGGCTAATATTAAGCTTCAATCTTAAGCAGCAATAGCTTGACTGCAAAACGTCTTGTTAACAGCCGGCCTGCGTATGCGGGTGGGAAACCACCGGCTAAGGCTACAAATCGCTAAAAGTAATTATACATCAAATATAAAATGCACTGATGTATGCAATATATCTACTAAAGCAATTATACACCAAATGCACTGATGTATGCAATATATTTCGCTAAAGCAATTTAATAAAGTTTTGTGACCAGCATTATTTGCTGGTATGCCTCCAATAGTTCGAATGCGATAATTAGACATAATTGGAGTTGAACGAATGAAAAACAGGAATTTAGCAGGGTTTTTTACATAAAATGCACGTTCATGCAAAGAAATTCGAGAAATGAAGATCCATACCTCTGCAACATAGAAATAGTTATTTGCAGATTTCTAGTTTTAATGAGCATCTAACAAATATAAAGATAAAATTACGTACATAATGCTTCAAAAATTTAATTAATTAAGAAGTGTGGTATCTTTCATTTCATTCTGTGTAATTGTAAATCATTCATACAGATTACTGTGAAATGTAACTTTGTATGATCAGCAAATTTTTTCTCGCGACCATGAATCCAAATCCGTATAAATGGTTAGTCGTTGATTGGTCAATTAACCGGGTAACTTATACATTTAGAGTACTTTTTGAGATTGTAGCGTTTCGCTTATAAAAAATTACCACGAACTTCAGTATTCACTGTAAAAAATAATCTCAATATAATCCCCAAAATTACGAACTTTACTTAAAAGACAAAATATACTATGGCAGTGCAAAGTTATACTGTAAACTAACTGGAAATGTTTTGTATGCTTAAGCTGCGTTATTTCATTAGATTCGAATGAACTTTATTGCTACTGTTTAATTTGAACATGTACAAGCTTCTTTAGTAGACAAAGAACTGGTTTAATATTTAAATTCCTCGGTTCTTGTAGCGTGTTTAGATTTGTCAACTATATATTGACTTATATCTTGTAGATTTCTTAATAAGTTATGGCTGATTTGAAATAAATATCACACTGACTTCACTTTACGTGTATCTATCTATTCTTTAAATATATGCGATAAATTCTCTGCTTATGTTTATTAATTGTAAGCTAATTTTATGTGGGTTTTTGGTCCTTTAGTATTATAAAGACGATTAAAACGATGAATTTTGTAATTTGATTGGTTAATAATTGTCACGGCTGATGCTGAAGTTGGCTAATTGTCACGGCCGCAATCAGTTCTACGGCAAAATTAGTCCCGGAATTGTGCAAAAGGATCTACGGCGTCATCATACGGCATGATTCGGGTTTATTAATCGATTGTTTAATGTGATCAATCAAGAATCGTCAAGGCGCATAAGAAATGAGGTCAAAAAAGATAAGTATCGGATAATTAATTATGTAATTGAAAAAGGTTAGGTACTGTATCACATGACTAATTATGATGCAATTAATTTAGAGTCGAATGAAAAGTATATAAGAAACTCTTTTGCTTACAAAAAGACGTAACAAAAGTTATGGATGGTTACGACTCTTATGTGCGTGGCAGGGGCACATGAGGAAATACTTAACAATACACTAGCTTGTAAGAGAAGCGAAGATGTTCTAATAGGGAAGGACGACAAAAACACCTATGGTCGGTAACGGTCTCGACACTAATGCTGAAGCTTTGGGGTCTTGATTTGAAACTATAAGCCCTGCTAAAATCCACACATACTCTATAAATATGAAATCTACACCCAAACCCTACCCTAACCCTATAAGACAAAAACGAAATTTGAGCGTTTTTGTTGATCTTTATGCATTCCTTTAACGGTCATCTGAACGTGATACATTATTTTTGAAATTTGTGAACATTCATATGATTGTTTAATCTGTAATTCCTGACTAATGTCATAACGTGACATTATTTTTTTACATTTCACTCGTGATTTACTGGTTTTCGCGGCATCACATGTCGCGAAGCTATACTTATTCATATTTCCTTGAACATGGTGAATAGTAAGAGCAGCAATTCACCTTTTGATATTCCGCGCTTGGTTGCTTTATGTGTTACACCAATTACTTATAAAATTTTATTAAATTATTTAAAATTCCATAAAACTTTTTTTAAGGCATTCATAACTAGAGATGGGTTTCATGCGTGCGCATGATTCCGCATGAATGCGCATTAATGCGCATGTTTCCGAATCATGCGCATTTTATCCCATCAAAATTTTATATAGAAAATTTTATTAAATTATTTAAAATTCCATAAAACTTTTTTTAAGGCATTCATAACTAGAGATGGGTTTCATGCGTGCGCATGATTCCGCATGAATGCGCATTAATGCGCATGTTTCCGAATCATGCGCATTTTATCCCATCAAAATTTTATATAGAAAATTAAATATAAATAAGTATAATTAACACTCTAATCTATCTATATACTTCAATTCTGAGTCTGTTCGCTTTAATATTTTTGATTGGTCGTATACGAAAAATGTGACTTAAATGTAGGAAAACTAACAGAAATACGTAAGATGATTATGACTATTATCATGGTCGAGTAATTATTATAACATTCGAGTAATTATTATATCATTTTTTAATCCCTTATTAACGCCTTAAACAACACAATATCGTGAACGTGAATTTTCCAAATTTACTTTGGTTGTTTGATTGCCTAATATTTACAAACTATTTTGGGCTAAAAAAGTTCACGAATTTGAAAAATGTTTTGTATAATTCTCTCAAGTTCAAGAATAAGTCAAGTGCAAGAACAAGTGCAAGAACACGACAAATGCTCTACTAGATAAAACATATGATTGATAAAAAATTGTGAATATATTAATAAAAAAATAGTGAATATATTAATAAAAAGATAGTGAATATATTAATAAAAACATAGTGAATATATTAATAAAAAAATAGTGAATACATTAATAAAAAATAGTAAATATATTAATAAGAAAAAATAGTGAATATATTAATAAAAAAATAGTGAATATATTAGCGAATATCAAACAATGTTACATTCAACCAAATATTTAGATGATTGATTTCTAGAACTTTTGGCAAAATTTTTGCCGCCCAGATTATCTGATAATCGACTAATTTTCTCAGTGATTTGTAGTTTTATGTCGATCTACCAACCAATAAAATTACGGTTATGTTCAAAAGGTGATCAATGTGCTAAAACTAATATAGCAATATAAGGTTTTCTCTTTGCAACACTTATTTTAAAAATTGGCATTCACCAATAAAACTAAGCTGCATACTATCTGTTATTGGAGTAATGAGCTTTGTAACAAACTTTTTATAGTTAGCTTATACTAATTCAAACTAACCCACTATATATTGCAATTTACTGGTATAGTGAACAAATTTTATAATAGAATTTTTATAAAAAACTCATGATAAAAATCACAATAATTCTAATAAAAACTGGCTCAACCATACTGAAATAGAGTGAATTCTGTGGCAGAATTTTATAATACATAATTTCAATGCAAACTAACTCAATCTTAACCATATACTGTAGTTAATAGAATAGTATGTTCAGTAACAGAATTTTTTTGTGACAATTCAATGCAAACTAACTCAACATATTTATGAATATTATATAATGTGAATTTACAGATTTTAACTGTTTCTAAAGTTTTATACAAAGCCCCCGTGGCAGAGCCACGGGTCAGGTGTCAAATTATATAAGATAAGCAACGATGAAGTTTACAGTTAACTAATTTGTAAAAATTTATAAATATATAGGCAAAATCTGATTTTAGCTTCAATATGTAGTATCTTTATTTATATATATTATCAATAATAAAGATAAAAATTCAAAAAAAAATTTTTATAATGCGGTTTCATGCGCATTTTATATATCATGCGGTTTCATGCGCATTTTATATATCATGCGGTTTCATGCGCATTTTATTATAAAATACATTTTTCCCATCTCTATTCATAACATCATTCTAAATTGCACATCTTAAATCAATGAGCTCGGTTATAGTAAACGGGCCGTGCCAAAACAATTCACCTTCTTAAAATTTATAATTCAGGACAAACGGGTAAATTTACTTTATTTGCCGGGTCTTGTCTATCTTTTTGACGTTTATTAACCGGATCTCAACTTAAGCTGACTCAAATTTATTTCTTATTTTTGATACTACACTATTTACTTCAATCGGACCTATAGATACCCGCAACAAGCATCCAGAAGAATTAGTTGATCATAATTCTAGCTGCTATGATTATTCATACCATTTTCACGGTTTACCTGATTTCAAATTATATGGGTGACCGGGAACAAATTTGCATCCAGTTTAGAATTCAGGCGATGATAAATAAGTTGAAAGAGTGAGCGTGAAGCATTCATTTATTATTAAAAATCAGCAGTAAATAGAAAGCTAGTAGAATATTTTTATTTGATAACTGTTATTTAATGGCGTTGGAATTTAAAGGGTGAAATAAGCATTCATTCATTATCAACAATCTACAAGTTAGGTAGCATTAATGAGACATATAGACATTAGATATTAAAGTCAGAATGGAATTTGTGTTGATAAGGATGAGCTTTCCAATTTTAGATGTCAAAATGGAATTAGTGTTGAAAAGGATGAACTTCCGGGTTGTTGTCGTTTTGGGATGGAATTGGTGTTTAAATGGATGAACGTTATGGTTTCATCTCTCGCTTTTATCTTTAAAAATATTTATTGCTCAACCCACAAAGAAATTTTTAGCAAAGATAAGACATTCTATAATATTACAATCAAAAAAATTTTACAAATAATTCAAGAAATTTACTAGTTATGCAACATATATGAAATTTCTATTGATGATCAGAATACTGTATTCAATAAAATATCTTATTCACTTTAAATATTTTAATATAAAATGATATATAAAAAAATTATGCATACAATCTCAACGATTAAATTTACAAATTATAATTTACTACGGTGCCCATATTATTATCCATTAAAATTACTTTTATTTGATCTTGTAAACTTGAAATAAGAATTGATTAAGACTAATTTCTCGAATTCTTTATAATTGAACTAAATTCTTCAAAATCAATAATTAAAATTTTGCTTTCACCTTTCGAGTTATTAGTTATTGATTGAGATAAAAATTTACTATAACTAAAAGGCTGGTCATTATAAGAGTAATCTGTATCATTAATTTTCCTCCCTTTTTTGTCATTTTCAGTAAGATCAAGTACAATATTTTCATCATTTTGCCATTTTATGAATGTTTCGCAGATTTCAACTGCTGATGGACGTTTTTTTGGATCATTCTCCCAGCACTTTTTCATAAAATCAATGTAGCATGACTTAAGATCGAATATTGGTGGCCTTAATCCATTAAAAAGAATTTGAGACTGCAAATTATCTTTTTCATTATAAAGTGTTGTAATTGGTATTCCAAATAAAATCTCCCACATAATAATGCCAAATGAGTATATATCAGATGCTGTAGTATATGTCTGATTATTCAAAACTTCTGGAGGTATATAGGGCAATATCCCGCAAACTAAATTGGGCCCTATGTTTGAACTTCTACTTGTAGTGACCAAAAGTCCAAAATCTGCAATACGCGCACCATTTAAAGAGTCTTGCAAAATATTGCCGCTGTGCAAATCTCGATGAATATTATACAATTTTGTGAATGAAGTGCTTGAAGATCTGAAGCAATGCAATGCAAATGTGACAATTTATTCTTCCATTCCATTAGTGATACAGAATAAAGATTTTGTCGCAAAGAGCCCTTTGGCGTATATTCCAGAACAATAATATAGTCTTCAGAAACATTATGTTTAGAGATGCCATAACACTTTAAAAATGATGGATTATTATCGCAAATTTTACAATGCACCTTCAACTGTAAATGTAATAAGTAAGAACGCCAAAAAGAACAATATAATAATATTTTCGCCAAATGTTTCAAAAATTCACCTCTTTTATAAATTCACCTGGATAGTTATTTGATCCATGTATTAATTTAAGTGCGACGGTCATGCGAACAAAATTATCTCCCAATTGAAAATAATACTTGGAACGATATACTGTTGCAAATCCACCATTTCCTAGTTTTTTGATATCTTTAAATTTATCGTAAGAAAACCATAGTAATGGATATTTGATTTCAAGTAATGCTTCTTTAAAATTATTATTGATTTCGGAATTTTCATGCATCCATTCATTTGAAACTAAAATATCTGATAATTTATTAAATGAACGAACGAATTATAAAAAAAATACATGCAATGTATTGTACCCATTCGTTAACAAATAAAATTGCAGGATTCGTAGACTATCATCAAAATTGTTGTTAAATTTTGCTTAAAACCCCAGTCAGGTGTAAAAAGCAAAAAAATTCCTTACAAAAATTTACTATAGAACCCATTTTAATAATTAACCTAACTTTAAACTTAATACAATATACATTTCTAATCATATAATAAGGGCACAATAGCTGGCACAATATATTACACCGCGCAATTAATTAAAATTTCAGAATAAAAACATTTAAATGTAAATAATACCTGATAATCTTTGTCGTTCTCTATTGATTTATATGCTCACTAGTAAATTTTGAAATTAAGTATGGTAATGTAAAATAATAACTTTATGGTTTATTTACATTCTATTCCAAAAATTTGCCTTTTACAAATCTCTTGTTGTTCCAACTTCATGCCTATAACAATGACTAATGTGATGTATTACGAAATAATTTCCCATCTTTGCTGATTTTTGATAACAAATGAATGCCTTATGTTTATCTTTTTCAACCCCAATTCCATATTCATAACAGTGGCCAAGATGATGTATTCCTTCTGAGTTTCCCATCTTAGCAGATTTTTGAAAATAAATAAATGCTGTATGTTCATCCTTTTTAACTCCAATACCGTTTTGGTAACATTGTCCAACCATGTTTATTCCACCAGCATCACCCATATTGGCAGATTTTTGATAATAAATGAATGCCTTATGTTCATCCTTTTCAGCTCCAATTCCAAGTTCATAACAAATACCAATATTATATGCATTACCAGATTTTTGAAAATAAATAAATGCCTTATTCTCATCCTTTTCAACCCCGATACCGTCGCGATAACAATTTCCAACCATGTTTATTCCATAATCAACGCCCAAATCAGCCGATTTTTAAAATAAATGAATGCTTTATGTTCATCCTTTTCAACTCCATTTCCAGAATAATAACAAAGACCAATATTATACGTTCCTTCAGCATAACCCATCTCTGATATTTTTTGATAATAAATAATTGCCTTATTTGCATCCTTTTCAATCCCAATTCCATAAAGATAACAATTAGCAAGCGCAAGTATTCCATTAACATTACCCATATTGGCATATTTTTGATAATAAATAAATGCCTTATGTTCATTCTTTTCAACCCCAATTCCTTTTTGGTAATTATATCCAATTTTACTCATTATATTAGCTTGATTTTGATAATATATACCATTTGATGTTAATTTGTTTATTTGCAGAGTATCAACTAACTGATGAGTACATTTAGTAGACTTTTCATAAATTAAATTCACAATACTAGAAGATTGGAAAAATTTAACCTTTTTTAAGATAGGTGCAAATGGAAAAAGGCCGGAGGCATATTTCAATATACAACAATGGATCGTATGGGATGACTAGTAAGAAAATGTAAACTAGATTTAGCAAAACAAATAATATTTTATTGCAAACAAAATAATTGAAAAATTTTCAACAAATATCCTAACTTTATCAGTGTTCTCTTCTAAAAGATTTATTATTGCTTGTATATTTTCCTCATTTGTCCATTGACCAAGTTGGTCAAGTCGATTAAGTTGATTAAACTCTTGAAATTTAATTATAATAGCTTTTAAATTTTCATTATCTATTATTTGAAGAAATTTTCTATTAATAAGTGTACGATGGAATAGATATAAGCAGATTAATTAATTAGTTTACATGTATACCTTTTTCAGAATTTTGAGTAGGTAAGTCTAATGGACCATACAAAAGCCTGAACATGAGTGTTTGATTTTTTTCTTGTTCTTCCATTAAATTATCAAAATTTTCAATTCTAGTTTCTTTGATTATTTTTAACAAGCTGAATAAAAGTACTTCTCCAGTTAACTCTAATATTGAAGAGTCAGCCTAAACATTTAAGTTTGGAATATTTATTTATTTAAGGAATTTAACATTACACGATGAATGACTAATAAATTAACTAACCATTCTAGTAATCCAATAAATCAATTCTGTTCCTTGTTTCTGCAAATTTGTATTTGTTTTAGGATCTAACGAATAAATATAAATGTGAATAAAAAAATTTCATTTCAGCAAATGATTCTATGGCAAATTTAACTTACTATATAAACAATCGAATGAAACATGTAACATGGATGGAAAGGTATTTGCAGCGAGCTTAGACTTGCGGAGATAATACATAATTTTGGATTTAAGTGATTGTGATTGACATAATGGTTCTTTTTGGCCTATTTAAGATTAATTTATAACATAAAGCTGTTGAATTATTATTAGGTAAATGCGCAATATTGCATTATCGACATAAAGTCATTTTGTTGGAGGTATCCATAATTTACGTTAAAAATGGATTGTTCTGGAAATTTTAAAGATAATACAAATATATTACTATATGGAATTATCAGCGAGGCTACTATTTTATACTACCGTACTGATTTGACGTATATTATGGATTCTGCCTTAGTGGCGTGGGAGGATACGAATCTTTAAGATTACCCTTTTGATGCGGTAATCAAAAAACCAAATGAAGTGAATCAAAAATGTAATTATTGATTCATCAAAAATCTAACTTTGTATTACACTACCAAACATTAAATGGATTAGGTACTGCAAAAAAGTGAAACTGACAAATCTTTTTCACATAAATAAAGTTAAGTCACAAACTAAATTATGTTAATAAATTCTCGCAGTATTGTTCTTTGAATCTTATCTTATGATTTATAACATAAAAAATTCTTTTTTGATTTTTTGTCAATTTCCCTCATTTTGGCATTACTCAACCCAATGTTCCTTGTTGTGTTCAGATAATTACATATATGATAATAATCTACTGCATTCATATTGAGAGTATAAACCATCTACCACCTATGAAAGCCTTTATCAGCAAATCAATTTTTTTTGAAGGCTGTAAATAAATGAGAAAAATTAATTTATATAAACCTCTTTTGTTTCCAATGTTTCCAAATCTGCAAAGTTGGGACTTAAGTTTTGTGAAAGCTGAAAAGAAGCAATGAATGCAATATATATATTAACGTATAAAATTATGTAACAACTATATCTAAATTTACCTCAAGAACTAGTTCAGATAATAGCCTTTTTTGTTTGTGAGGTTTCAATTCTTCATTTTTAATTAATGGCAGCAGGTGCATAAATTTATCCTAAAGAGAAAGGAAGATTTTAACGATAAGTTTTTTCTAACAAACTGATAATAATGGGTAAAAAATTCAGAATCCTAAAAATCTAGCACGGCATCTGACATTAATTTTAATAAAGTTAATCTTATACTTTGCAAGAACCTGAATTTTGAATTTCACGTTTGATGTAGATTAAGATTGTGGAATACCTTTTCGGGTAGGCAGTTGTAAGCCTTTTTAAGGTACATAATAGTAAAATTCTTAAATAAAGCTGAATTCATAAAATTTTCTGAATGAACAAGCTCAACAAGTGAATTCCATGGAAGTTTAACAGTTTTTGTCATTCTTTTACTGATATGATTACACATGTTTATGGCCTGATTTATTTTTTTTAAAAAAAAAATAATTCATTAAATAAAGCGAGAATACTATATCAACGATTATGTTTTTACCTTTTTCCGCTCAACTTCATGAGGATTTGCAAGCATTTTTAAGATAACTATCTAACTTTTCTTCAAATTGTGTATCATTTTTAGCAAAGCAAAATTGTAACTCGATCTCTAGCAATTCTGAAATAATAATTTAATATTTTATAAAATTGCACAAAAGCAAATTAAAGAATACCTACGTATTTTGTTGTCAGCCATTATGTAAATAATTTTTGAAAATCGAATTATTTTTGAATGAAAACATTATGTGTGCATATATATATATATATATACATGAAATATATATAGAATGCATTTTGTTTCATATTTAATAACGTTAAAGAAATCCTTTGAATCCTCATCTCAAAATGATCTTATGTTCTGAACCGGAGTCGAAAACCGAAGTCAATTATACTAATTATGGTTAGATTAGATCAAGTTTAACATCTTAATAAAATTAAAATTGGATATTTTAAATGTGCTGCATGAACATGTATGTATACGTGCGTACGTTGGCGTTTAAACAACGGAAAGTCGTAATTTCGGATTTTCTGGAAGAGTCTAGAATGGATTTTTAATGTCATTTATTCTTTTTTGTAATTGATCCAGAGAATCAATAAATTTCTATGCGAACGTATTGAACAATAAAAACGTACAACGCGGAATTTTGAAACAGAGAGTAATTGCATATTTCTGGAAGAGTTTGAAATATCATTTAATAGCATTTTCTTTTTTATTAATGATCCAGAGGATCAGTAAATTCTAGTACATACGTTATCATTAATGAATACAAAAATGTGTATTGTTAGATGAATTGCATCAAAATGCCATTTGCACATCACCGTCCTGCTCACGCGGGCAACTTTCCAACAAACAAATATATAAATAGAAAACGACCAGAATATGGGGTGTCTCCTATATCTTTTATTGGGTAATTTTATATAAGTAATTACATATAATATATAAAAACTTAAATTGTACAAGGACAAATACATATAAATTACATGCAAGAATAGAAGCTCAGACTAATTTATCTGCGACCTAAACCTTTTTACAATTTTTCAAAAATTGAGTTTTTATTAGATTCATGTAAATTTTAACATGATTGACATTTTTCAATTATAAATGAAAGTCGATTTGCATAATAAAAAATAGAGATAATGTAAAAGAAATATTAAACGAAGTTGTCTAAGGCCAAGCACATCACGAGACTACCCGATAGTCACCTGCTACATTTAACCAATCAAAATTGTGAAATTTGGTTAATCCCGGATCAGTCCGAAAATCAAAACAAATGGTTAAACTCAATTATCTCAAAATGAGATGAATGTAAAAATGGGCCCTTTTAATAGGGACACCCCATATGATTAAAAAGTAATTAAAAGGAAACCTCGGTTTGGTTATTGATATATAACATATTCTTGCTGTCCTATATTTAATCGGGAGTTTATCTGCTGTCAACTATAGAAATATAATTGGTGTTAATCGGCCGAATTACTTATATAACTAGATAATTTTACTAACGATAACGGTTTAGTTCCGAATTGGGTCAATATAGTTCAATCATATCTACTTAAATCCCTAATATTCATTAATGAATAATTTATTGGACATGTTTTAGATTACTATGAAATTAAATTATTATGCCTTGTTTCTACGTTTGAAATTTGTATTAATTTGTATTGTAACTTCGTTTATTACTAAATTTTAATACAATTGATTGATCAAAACTAGTCGGCTTTTGTTCTGATTTTATTTTAACCTATTTAATTCACAAGGTGCAATGCATTTGCGACATATTATCTTATTGATTCTAGGAAAACTTCATTTTGTTTGTAGCTTGTTAAATTTATAACAATAAAGTGTTACGTCAGAGCATGAAAATATCACATGAAAATTTTTTGATGAGCTCCCAATCAAGTTTTATTTAGATTATTGGAATATTCCAGAACATAAGCTTATGTGGTGTTACGTATTAAAACGGCCCTTTTTACATTTTTAAAAATCATTTTATTTGATTTTTTTGAAGAGTTATCTATTCAATAAAAAGTTTGTCATAAGGTAGGCATGGGTATACAGTACCAATTATGGCGCACACGTGATATCGTGTTCCAATGATTAGAATCAGATGATTTTACTACCTTCGATTCGTTACGATGAGACGAATCGAATGGTAGTAAAATCATTTCGCTGCATCACAAGATATTGATACTTAAATAAAATAAATAAAATTTTTAATTTTAAGGTTTTAATAAAACCTAATCGTAGTATGTTAATATTGACTTTTTTTATTAAGTAAATCGACCTTTGTTATTAAGACAATTTTGTTTGTCGTTACAAATTCTACTTACCTCTAAATTTTCATCAAAATCGGATAATTTTTTATTAAGTAATTTGTAAAAAGTATACTTGCGCCATAATAGACTCTTTTGGCACAAAAACGTATTTAGCGCTTAGAAATAATTGTCAACACTTGGTGTTACTCTAAATTACTTTTTTGGTAAATTTTAGTTGTATTGACATTTATTTTTGGTAATTGATTTTCTTTGACTTAACTTTTTTTGGAAATTTTGGGTTTTACAAATTTCAACCGATTGTAGTCTATATTCTCTTAACGCTTGCGCTTGTGCTTACGATTGTGCTTGTGTAAGAGCAGTGCATGTGAAGCGCTGCGCAAGCTCAAGCACTCTCAAAAATTTTTGCTTATCGAACATAGGTTGTATATATAGAATAAATTGCAAATGACGATTAAAAAGGAAGTCCAATTTTTTCGCACGAATAAAATAATGCATATCTTAATTACTAAAATAGGACTATTACCTAACCTTAATTGGTAAAAAAAAGTAAAATAGTTGCACGATTAAAAAGGAGGTCCATTATTATTAAAAATGATGAATAAATAAATTAATAAAAATATATTGCATATTTTAATTATCAATATAAAACATTTACCTAACCTTATTAGGTAAAAAATTTATTATTGTAATTTAGTTCAAAAAGCTCCAATAACTGATAAAAATGCTATTCATTCATATGTATGTACTATTTTTTTTACTTTATTGATATTTTAAAACATGCATGCCTCTTGAACATTAATACTATGAAATTACCAAAAGTAGAGTTCAAATCCATTATCTGTTTATCTATTCATAGATATTCGGTGTTGTAAACTTTTTTTTTATTATTATTTTTCTTTTGTGCAATTCTGCCCCGAACATAGTTAGGGTGTTTTGCCTTGAACAATGTAGTTTCTTTTTTAGTATATGACTAAGTAGGTAATGGTTTTGGAGGTCCGTCCAGGGACAGGGCCAGTCCAGCCCTTTTTAAGACAACCGTTAGTCCTAATAGTAAATATCAATTAAATAAATATTATGATAATACACATTTTGAAACAACTATAAAATATTGTTTTTGGTTAAAATTCAATTACAAACCCTTTAGTTTGTTAAACAAGATTAAAACACGTTTAATGTATGATGAGAACTGGCTGTTGTTAACATTAATAAAATAGTGAAATTTATTAATGGTGTGATCAATTGATTTACAATTTGCACTGTATTTGTGCGAAATAACACCTATGGGCATTATTTTGGAATACAAGTTCGAAACAAGCTAATGATTAATTTAGCTAAGAATTTTTAATGATAAAAATTATAATTTGCATTCGATTAAATTAACTATTAGCTTGCACCAAACTCATGTACCAAATAATGCTTATAAGCAAATACAAGATTATTTAGCTATTATGTGAATAACTTTTTAGTTTAGCTGGATTAACAGTTACTTAATCATGAAATTCTTTTGATAATGAAATGTTTGGGCTGTTTTGTCTTTAAAATCTTGGTTTACTGGAGACTTACCATTCTAAATTTTAATTTTATAAATTTTTTTTCCTGCTAGCAGGTTTTTTTATATATATATGTAATTTTATTGTGCTTATAAAATATGTATAAAACTTTTACACTTTAACATTTTACCGATTAAAATTTTTTTGATTTTAACTTGGAATAACCCGATACTATTGTAGTAATATACTTTATTTTTTATATTTTGTTTATTAAATATATAGGTTTATAAATTTTTAAGCATTTGACAGGCAAGTAACATCTAATCGTTTTGTTAATTTACTTTAATATTTTCATATATTAAGACAATTCTTGACTTGAATCATTACAAGATTGAACAATTGGCCCAATTATGATTATATTATTCAGTCAAATTATCAAATGTTAAGTAGTTAAAAGTAACAAACTATTTTTTTAACTGATTTTAATTATAATATTCATATTTACAAAGTTAATTAAATGATGTTATTTTTCTATATTAATATACTATAGTTCTATAATTTATGTATGACTAAAATTATTAAACGTATTTGTTATTGCTCTCTAATATCGTAAGCAAATATTATATAATAGTTTACTGAAAGTAGTGGGTACAGCTATGATCTGCTCCCACCACTAGAGGAAGGTAGTGGCTTGAGATACGGGCTAGGTTATGGCAGCATTTAAGAGATGGCTTGAGATACGAACCTGGCGGCGGTAGCACTACAGGTACTACTAGTAAGTAATTTTGGGACACCAAGGTTTAGGAAGCAGCTGTGAGGTTACGATCTTCTGAGCAAGGCCCTCGCACCTACTTGGAAGTAAAGGATCAGCAATATGAGAGAAGCAAAGAATATAGTGATTAGCTGAATAACAAAATAGAGAGTAGTCTAAAAATCCAGATTATATATAAAATGGGTATGGAAAGCTCTGGTAGGTTTAGGTCACAGATAGTCAAAAATGTCTGAGTCTGTAGTACTTGAATAGTATAATATTGTATCACATAATATATACAAACATATACTCAATAAAAGTCTTCGAGGCACGACGTCACCTTAAAAAAAAAAATAAAATTGTAAGCAAATATTATAAATTTGAAACGCTTATAGTAAAAGTATTGAAATTCATTATACTGACAAGCTTAATTTCATCATTATAGCAAAAAAGTATTATATTGATTATTGGTCTGTCCAGTCTAGCTTATTCAGTCCTATTCGGTCCTGTAAAAGACTGAGCAGTCTTTTAACCAGGATTGACCGAACCAGTGTATAAAATTTATGTGCACTATGTGTAGTTTTTTTAATTTTGTTTAGTGAGTCCAATTTTTTAAATTAGATATATATTAGTATATAAAATATTAAGAAAATATATACATGTTTCATGTAAAAAAATTTATTTGTACATATCATAAAAGTTTTAATGCATTATCTTTAATCAAAATTTTTTGCAAAATTGTGCACTATCATATAGTGCACAATTTTGCACAAAAATTTTGATTAAAGATAATGCATTAAAACTTTTATGATATGTACAAATAAATTTTTTTACATGAAACATGTATATATTTTCTTAATATTTTATATACTAATATATATCTAATTTAAAAAATTGGACTCACTAAACAAAATTAAAAAAACTACACATAGTGCACATAAATTTTATACACTGGACCGAATGGACTGATTAATAGCCCTAATATAAGTTCTGCAGCACGACAATGGTTTGAAACTATAGATCCTGGCCTGTGACCACCAGAAGCAGTTCAAAGCTTAGGATAGTGGTCTTGAACTGTTATAAATTAAAAATGTATAATACAATACTTGAGTTAATAAAAAGGGTGTAATTCATTTTGCTCCAACAAAATTAAATAAATTACAATTTCGTAATTCTTACCTAACTCACCAATAAACAATAGCATAAACCCATACTATCCTACTTTACATCTGGAATTTCGGCCATACCAATTCTGTATCAGTCACCTAGCTGAATTCAGATTAAGTTGTCAACCTTAAAACTCACAGTGCATACATAACTATTCTTAAGATCTACTCATTGTTATATGATATGTAATGCTATCTAACTAATGCACCTTCTTTTATGACTTTAACTCAGTAATTTAGTAAACCTAAGCAAATTGAAGGTTGGATTGTTTAAAAATTCAGATAAAGGTAACTATATGTGAGGACAAAAGGTTAAAATGACATCATGTAGTGAGTTAGGTATTATATTGCAAAAGTTAATAAAGAGCATGGTCAGATCAATAATTATCTTCAAGAAATATATAGTAATTAGTTGGATAAAGTTTCATACACAATAAATTTATTAGATATAGGAAAACATATTAGCAAAAAATTAATATCATGAAACTAGCAGAATGTAAGAATAATAACAATAATCTACCTCTAAGACATGATATAAAGGCTGTTGGATAATGTTGATTGATTAGGAAGTCAGAATTAAATAATGGGCACTGAGATTTTCCCTGTAATAAATTAATGATCTTCATATATTACCCTAACTAATGTTTGATTTAATTAGTTGAGGCCCCACCCTACCGCTGCGCATCACATGTAAGCCAATCATGAAATGATAATCTGAAGTCATTTGTAATAATACTTCATTATTACGATCAATGGCTGCCATTTAAAGTAAAATCGGTTTACTTTTATTAAAAAATGATTCATAATACCAGTACGATCACATGAAACGTGAGAGGGTTCCGTTCAACTTTTTAGATGCACTACGTTGATTTTTGAAAATCATTATTCCAACCAAAAAGGATTTTTCATTTATTCACAATTACAATATACCAGTACGATCACCATGAAATGTGTGAGGGATGGTTTAATTAATGTTTGGTTGGAATAATGATTTTCAAAAATCAACGTAGTGCATCTAAAAAGATGAACGGAACCATCCCTCTCACATTTCATGTGATCGTACTGGTATTATGAATCATTTTTTAATGGATTGGATTTACCCTTTTGTACGAAATATAGTACATTTTAAAAAATGCGTTAAAAATTTAAAAAAATTAATAGCTTAATTTTTTTTATATACAAAAATCTAATAAGTATTCAAAAATAGTTTAGCAGTATTGTTTTTTAAATTAATAATAAAATTTTTATAAAAAAATTTTTTTTATATATTGTATTTTTTGTGATTTCTAATGTACTAGATTTCGTACATTTGTAAAGTCAGTTATAATTATAATTTATTAATATATTTGGCAAATTAAAAGTTTTAATAAATAAAAAATTGTATAGGCTTGTTATAAAAAAAATATTATTATTAGTTATATTATAAAAATTATTACTTATATTATAAGCTTTTTTT